>OX459099.1:20788143-20919050 GCA_949775045.1 Metridium senile
CCTGTGGCTTTTCTCGAAGTCGCGCGGAGTCAGAAGAAGGGTAGTAGTCACAAAATACTTCTTTGTTCGATTTCAGTGAGTGAGAAAGATAGTCACGTTCAGTCGCGTGCATTTCCGCACGACAAACCGATCACCACAGGGATCCCAACCGGGCGCTAAAAGAATAACAAAACATGAGACTTTTTTCAAAATTAAATTAGTAAAAATAATTTTATTCTCGTTATAAAAACCTCATATAAACTAGTTGGGCTGCCTGTGGTCAGTGTTGGCTACGTTTTCAGTGGTTCTTTTACGTCCCCCAAATCAGTTAATACGCGCGCTCTTATTGGTCAAAATCTGATTTCAATCCGTCGGCTTCGTCTCGTGCCACATTTACGCGTGTTAATCGTTCTTTATATTTTCTCTCGTGCGTCTATAACGCCATGGGCGCGCGATTTTGTGTTGTCTTATTGATAAATAGTTGCTTTGTTATACTTACAAGTTTTTTAGGTTATTCAATCTTTGCAGTAATTCATCGTCTATTACTGTTAAATTGTTGTTGTTTAACTTTCTAAAAAAAAACAATTAATTTACGAATAATCAGTTAGTAAATAGAGAAACGTAAAACATACAACTCAGGAAGGACAAAATGCCCGGGGGGTGTACTCCCTTAATTTGTCCAAGTGGTAGGGGTGATCGGCGTACCTTTAAAAGATTTCCCGTGCGTACCTTTTAGGGTCCGTGCTCCAAAATCAGTTACGTAACATGATTCCGTACCTGTAAGGGTCATTTTTATTCTGCTTTGTTGCTAAAAAAGTTTCGCTGGCAAGAACATCGCACAGCCGTACCTTTTAGAGGTTGAAATCAACAAGGCTTTTACAGTTAACAAAGGAAGTAGCGGCCGGCCCTTAGACCCCGTTTACACGGATCCGGATACTTTTGAAACCGCATACTTTTTGATGCGAATCGGCCTATCGTCCACACGAATGCAGTGAATCTGGTCACCGAAACCGCATACTTTTACTTGAATCCTCCGGATACGCGGATTCGTGTGGACGCAAACATTTCTATGCGGTTTCAGCCGGATCGGATTCGTGTAGACGAGGCCTTAAATAAGTGAGAACAAACGACGTAAGACGAATGTGACGTGTGATGAGATGTGTAAAAGAATACAGCAGAGCTAGAGTGAGATGGGGAACGCTTGCTGGTACTTACAGTGTTTGTAGTTTTAATGTGTTATTAAAAAACCCTCGTGGGATTGTCTGGAAGTTGTTCTTGTCTAAATTTCTGAAATCAAAAGATATCACAGTCTAATTCAATTGAATGATAGTATGAGGGGCAATAGGGGAATTTTGTAACATTTTGTTTGTTGGTTTGTTTGTTGGTTTGTTCGTTCGTTCGTTCGTTCGTTCGTTCGTTCGTTCGTTCGTTCGTTCGTTCGTTCGTTCGTTCGTTCGTTCGTTCGTTCGTTCGTTCGTTCGTTCGTTCGTTCGTTCGTTCGTTCGTTCGTTCGTTCGTTCGTTCGTTCGTGTGTGCATTCGCTCTCGTTCGCTCATTCGTTCGCTCATTCATTGTTCGTGCGTTTGTTCTTCGTTCGCTCGCTCATTCGCTATTTCGTTCGTTCTTTCGTTTGTTCATTCGTTCGTTCGTTCGTTTCTTTCGTTCGCTCATTCGTGTGTGCGTTCGCTATCGTTCGCCCATTCGTTCGTGCGTTTGTTCTTCGTGCTTTCGTTCGTGCGTGCGTTGGTTCGTTCGCTCGCTTGCTCATTCGTTTGTGCGTTCGATCGTTTGTCTATTCTTTGTTTGTTTATTTATTTGTCCGTCTTAGTCAAAATATAAACTACCCACAAACCCCTGCGGTACTGGCTTGTTGGTTCAGTTTCATTTAAGCGGTTATTTTAGAAGGACTCTATACTTACAAAGTTGATAAACTTGTTAAATCTTTGATTAAGTTTGGCGGTAGATTTGATAGTCGGTTATTTGATAAACTCCTAAAAAACAATCACGCACATGTATTAATCTAAAGCATACATAATTCCTTACCATCACAACATTTCAGGCACTTCCAGGTTGAGCATTTTTCTTTTATGATGAATATTAAATCAGTTTACATTTGAAAGAATCAACCCAATGATTATGATTATGATCATCATCACGACTATGATGATTGCGATTATATGACAATTACGATAATGATAATGACAATGATGAGGGTGATGATCATGATGACGACAATGATGATTACATTGAAGTTGATGATTACTTTGATGATGGTCATGATCATGAAGTGATTACAACCACGATTCCTTTAAATCATCATCATTTGACTTACAATTTTGTTAAAGTTGATAGTCCAGCGAATGCATTCTCTTCTACTCGCTGTATTCCATTGTTTGGTAGATTTCTGTAACAAAAATCAGTCACTGAACACATACAAAATCATAATGAGAAAGATGAGTTCGAGGAAGGAAAACATCGTTTTAATAGATCCAAGTTTTGGATGAAAAAACGACAATTGTTTCAAGAATATTTCGACTTTTATTTCAAGTCATAATCATGTTACTGTGCGACTCGCCGTACCGTAGTCACTTACAAAAACTTTTGATGAATTTTTGACATTATTTTGACATTTTTTCATCTCAATCGGACCAATCAGATACAAGTGTATATCGCGAGGCGGAGACTTTACAAACTTTGATATCTGTAATTAGTGCGATTGAGATGTAAAAAATGTCAAAATAATGTCAAAAATAAGTGACTACGATACGGTGAGTCGCACAGTAAACTAAACGGAAATATTATACGTCTTACTCCAGTGAGCGCGTATTTTATGTGGAAATATTAATTACTTATAGGAAATATATAACCTTTATACTTACAATGTTTCAAGCTTTGTCAGCCCATTAAAAACTCCACTTGTAATATTTTCTATTTGATTATTTGATAATTCTCTGGAAAAAAAAGAAGGAAAAATCAGCTTTATTAATCACTCAACCACCTTTTTAGAAATATTTTTGCATATTGGTTATTTTTGGCATCATTCTCCTCGAGGCTGCAGTCTCACTTCCATGAAATAGCGTGATTTATCTATAGTGATTTTCACTCCCGGGGGGACTCCCTTAGAAAATGGGTAGCTAAGCTCGACGGACAGGGTTTGACAGAGTATTGTCATATGAGTTCAGGCATAAACTAATCTTGTATAATGTTCGAAAACTGACCCTAAAAGGTACGTCGTCTTTTCGAAACCCTAAAAGGTACGCGAGGGTCTTATTTTCGACCCTAAAAGGTCCGTCGAATGTGCATCGGGCATCCCGTGAAAGTCCCAAGTGTAAAATTAGTTGTACGCGGTTGTTAGTTCACATGCGTATGTTAGGGCCCGGGCAAACTGCTTCAACATTTTCTTCAACATTGGTTCGATTTTGTTGAACGCTGTGGAATGGTTGTTGCAATTGAACGATGAACGTAGGTTTCAACAATGTTGAAATGGCGTGACAAACGGCTTCAACATTGCCATTCAACAACATCGAACGGATGTTGAAGCAAATGTTGAAACCGTTTGTTTGCCCGGGTCTTTTTAGTACTTATGCTTGTGTCGCCGCATTTGAACTAGCCAGCTGGCCCTTACATGGCGTCTAGCTTTCATGCATAGTTTAAGCAATGACATCATAAGTTGACACTATACAAACAGTTAGCACATTTAGTAGATAATCCTTTCCGCACAAAGCACATTAATTAACACATTTGTTAACTATAGTACAAGAACAAAATTCTTTTCGATCAAACACAAAATATTTTAATTAAATTGTGAACGCCTTGGGGCAAATATTTGGGCGATTTTTGAGTCAGAGAAGACGCGAAACCGAACTGACAAAGTTGACCGTCGAAAACGACCGGGTATAAGTTTTCTGTGCAGATAAAAGCATGTAGAAAAGCGAACTTAATCAGAAAGCTTACTCATTGTTTTGCGTGTAGAAGACTTCACTAACTATGAATTCATATTTCAAAATAGCCAGTACATATTTCGGTATTTTTACTTTGTATTTTTGTTGATCCAACTCATCCGTTAATCTCGGAAGTGAATTTTCCAGACTTTAGTAAAGTTTTCTTAACTCTTGAACAACTGACAGAATATATTGTTCAAGCTTGACAATCTTTATTGTCAGTTAAAACACAGTCGTGGGAAAGGCGATAGGTGAGCGTTTAGAATGCTTTAATAAAGATCGATTTTGACGCATTTAATCCGTACTTGAGTGCATAAAAATCTTATATAAACTTCAGTTTCTAAACTAACTTTGTGAGCGATATAATTTGCAGCCGGCGAAAGGCATTCAGTTGTACAAAATGCATTAAATTCACAGTAAAAAGTACACACATTTTGACAATAAAAGTCAACAACTTTTGAACGTCTCTGTTCGCGAGATAACCGAGGATTGTAACTTTATGTGAAGATCGTAAATCTCTTCGAAAAGTTCACTATTAGTTTAATACATTGCAGTTTGAGGCATTCAAAAGCTTTTCAAATTGCAACAATAATACTATAAGACCTATAATTAACAAACAATAGGATTTTTGCAAAAGTGTTCAAACATTTTGAGTTTTAAATGATTTATTGGCCCGAAAGGTGACAAATTGAATATCAAACAAGTTTCATAATTTTAATAGTATGACTCATGTATTCATGTTTTATTCAAACAAAGCGAAATAGAATTTCGGACTATAATTGTACAAAAAGATTTTTCACTTACATAGTATTAAGATTGGACAATCTTGAGAAAAAACCTTCTGTTAATTGTGTAATTTTTGTGCTTGACAGAAACCTGCAGAAGAAAGAAAAGAAAATTAATGCATAACGAGGTTTAGGGTTTAAAACTAAAATCAAATTAACAAACACAGTATGACGGCTCTGAAAGAAAAGAAAAAAGATATTTATCAGACGTTTTGAAAGACAACTGAAAATCAACCATGCGTTCCGCGAAAAATAGAAGTTTGAAAAAAATCATTAATTGGCCGGTAAACTGCAAAAGATGAGTTCTAAATCCCTCAAAAATACCGATAGACAATCGAAATTTTACAATAACCCGACATTATTTACATTATAAAACCATTTTGCTTGCTTAGGACATTCTTTGGGATACTCATAAAACACCAAAAGGCCGCGGACTGTAAATAAAGCTCACCAACTCGGACAGAAAACTTTGAAGTTGAGCTAGAAAAGCTGCTCTTGCTCGTCAAAAATGGGACAATTTTAGCGTAAAACTTAAGAGGGGTTGTTAGTCAAAAAGGTTTTTATGTAATAGATAAACTTTAGCAAATAAAAGAGCTTATTTAAGCGATACAATGACTTAATTTGATTGATTCTGCAAGCAATTGAACTAACTCTCGCACATTCACGCCACTGAATAAACTTGCAAATCAAAGGAAAAACAGGCAATACAGTGCAAAAGCTGTTGATAATATACCTACAATTAGCTCCCAGTACTTACAGTAGTTCTGTATCAGACGGAATCTCTTTAGGAAGTGCTGTAAAATTGAGGTTATGGCATTGTACATATTTTTGAACACCCAAAACATCACAATCGCACAACAAAGGACATGCGAGGGCATGTTCAACGTAAGCGAAGCAAAACAAAATTGTACACCATGTTTTACACCAGCTAAACTTGAACCTGAAGTTCCTTGGCATCTTGTTAGGGTTTAGGTTTCAATATTGAAGTGAAATTTGATCAGTGGTCTTGATAAACACTTACAAAGTCGATGACAGATTTTCATTACAAAATCCCTTCACGCACGCATGCGCTCTGCATGATAGAATGCTCACTCACCCAAAACCCGTAATCACACTATTGTCTCAGTATAAAGGAATCACGCAAACGGAAATTACTAAAAATTATACGCGAGAATTTCACTCAATTTTGAAGCGCTTAACTCTATTAAAGCTAACAAAAGAAGTTTTGAATTCTACCATTGTACTTTCAATTCCCAAAGAGTACACTTTTGTACTAGTTTCCTATGCTGGAAAAATATACTGGAAAAATTGTAAAACTTTATTGAAGTATTTTAACTTGATTTTTAAATTTTTTGCCCTACCTATGTTGTGACGTGAATTGAGACAAAAAAAACTATATGAAGTGGGTAGCAATTTCATAACAATTTAGCAATTTCTGATGGTATTTCCGTTAATAATTAATAGCAATCAAAGTTGGTCCCACACAAGCTAGGAGTCAGTAATTTCATGGATTAGTTACAGTTACACCACGAATGTTTGAAATACTTGCAGCAAGAGTAATATATAGTTTATAGTTCATAGTTTCAATCAAATATATTTTTACTTTGTGCTGATTTTCCACACCAATTGGCCATACAACCTAGTCGATCTAACCGTAACCTCCGAAAAAATGCAATACTTATTCTGAGTTGTATGGGATTTTTTGCGCAATGCATCGATTAAATTGAAGTTAATTGATTTGCGAAGTTTAGACTTTGTTAATAACTATAGTTTCAATCAAAAATATTTTGACTTTACGCCGATTTTCGACAAATTCCAAACTCCCGGGCAAACGGCTTCAACATTTGCTTCAGCATTGGTTCGAGTTTCAGTGTTGAACGATGTTGAACGTAGGGGGACAAACGGTTTCAACAACGTTGAAATGGGGTGGCAAAAGGCTTCAACAATGTTGAAATGGGGTTACAAGTAACTACTGGGTTACAAAATCCGTATTTTCACTATTAAAACTGAAAAACTAATGAAAGTTTCAGCTTGAGGTTGTTGACAACATGGATGTAAATCTTTCTGTGCTTTAAGATATGTTAAAATTTATATATTCTTGGTAAAATGAGCGAAAAACGGGTCATCCTGAAAGGGTCATCCTGAGTTTTGGTGCTTTTTTTTACTAGTAAAAAAGCAGAAAGGGACAAACTTTCATTTCAATTTATACGATATGATAGAGTTATACATTGTTGGTCTGAAAAGTAAAGCAAAAGATGGGTCGTTAATTATTTTTTAATGTTGTCCAAAACACCGCTATTATAGGCAAAAATCAGAGTTTGCGCACAAATATTGTGAGTTATTGTTACACTTGAAACTGTTTTTCAAAAAGCCTCATTTTTGGCATTTTTATCTTTAATCAAAGTTAACGCACATCCTGAGTTTTGGTGAGATATTTTACAGTTAAACCTATTTTTTCAGCATTTTTGCAAAAAATAATTAATGCAAATACAATACTGCATGGGTATTTTTATAAGTAAAAAAAGTTAGTAATAAGAATTGTTTCAAATCTTCCACATTATATTTCTAGATTCATTGATGTTTTATAGTGTTGTTGCAAACATTTTTTCCAAAAATGATTGTTTGAATTTGTATGCACTTTGGCGTTATAGCTTACTTTATATATTTCTTGCTTTCTTTGAGTCTAGAACTTTTATTTTTCGTCTTCCTTCGTCTTCAAACTCTCCTCAAACGCTTGCTTTATAAAACTTTCAGTTGAAACCACATCTTTAATTATCAACATGCAAAATGCACGTGGGGAAAATTGTACACAGCCAGCGCGCACGCAGGAATGTTGCATTTCACACTTTAATTAACGCGTGCTATTTCTTTTTCGGTTGAGAATAATTAAGGTGAAAATGTTGCTTATAATCTATATCCAAGATGTAGAAATTGCAATTTTTATTTATCTATAATTTAATTTGTTGTCAATCGAGGAAAGACAATCGTGTTTATTTTGAACGGGAGACCAATTCACAACGAAAAAGATTTGCAAAATATCAAGATTCATGGGTGCCAAACTAGAGCACGAAATCAAAGTCATGCTCCTATATAATAAATCGATAATAGTTCGCAAATGAATCGATATTAGATCGAATGCGCGGAAACCCTGTCCTTCTTATTGATGCGTTAACCACAGGCAGCCCAACTATTCTCTCTGAGGATTTTTTTAATGACAACAAAGTTATTTTTAACCGCGCGCCGAGCGCCGTACATAAATCATTGAGCGCACGGGTGGGGTTCCTGTGGTGTATTTATTTGGATGCGCACGGATGGGATTCCTGTGGCTTTTTGAAAGCAATTTTTCGTCAAAGTCGCGCAGTATCGAAGAGAGAGGTATCAAGATACTACTTTCTTCGATTTTTCTGTCGTACGTGCGATTCCACGCGACAGAAAAATTGCTTTCAAAAAGCCACAGGAATCCAAACAAATACACCACAGGAACCCCACCCGCGAGCTCAATGATTTATGTACGGCGCTCGGCGCGCGGTTAAAAATAACTTTGTTGTCATTAAAAAAAATCCTCAGAAAGAATAGTTGGGCTGCCTAGCCTGTGCGTTAACTAGAATTGTTCACCTGAATGAGTTAATTAACCCCACGGGGACCCCCACGTAAAAAATCACGTGATTTGTGGCAAGATGGCAAAAACATTCAGTTTAGGAATAAATCTTTTTCACGGTTAATTCTCATCGAGCAAACTCAGCCTCTAAAGCGTGTACACAATATATTATTTACAATTTGACTACAACCTACAATAATTGTTTATAATGTGTTCATACGTTTAATTAATGCAAGCTGTAGTCAAATTCTAATGAATATATTACACCACAGGTATCCCAAGCTATGCATTTGCACGTTTTTTAGAAATATTTAAAATTAAATAAAAATATACATGTTTACCTGTGTGTTGTGTTTTTCTTTGCATTTCTGTGAAGTTTCAGGCCATTTCCTTCAATTTTGAGCGATTTATGGCTGATGTTCCCCAGCATCCAAATCGCTCAAAATTGAAGCAAATGGCCTGAAACTTCACAGAAATGCAAAGAAAAACACAACACACAGGTAGACATGTATATTTTCATTGCATTTTATATATTTCTAAAAAACGTGCAAATGCATAGCTTGGGATACCTGTGATTACACGCTACTCGAGGCGAACAGTGAAAATGTCTCTTTCAACTATTACAACAAAATTTCAATAACAATATTTTGAGTGCCTTATAGGCATTTTTATTCACTCATAATTCTTTTTTTATACATACATTCATAAAAATTCACTCATCTTTTCACATTGAATATATCTGATTCATTTATTTTCATGCTAAATACTCAATATTTTATGCATTTTTATTAATTAGTCGTTCATTTTTTTATGCATACATTCATAATTATTCACTCATCTTTTCACATTGAATATATTATTTTATTTTCATGCTAAATTCTCAATATTTTATTCGTTTTTATTCATTCTCAAACATGCTGTCGTTAACGGCGTTTTTCAATTCCAACGATAAACAAAACGCTCCTTGCTTTCCATTGAAAATACATGGCGTCTTTATTGGCTATCTCCTTTATAACACTCACTGGGATATAATACAATTTAGCTTCAATAACAATGTTATTTTGGAAAAGATAGATGTTTTTACGATAAACTATCGTTATAAACGCCCTTGTCACATCAGGAGACCGGTTGGAAAGCTTATTATTTCAAGCTAATCAACTGAATACGACCACGCTTGTATTAAAATTATACGCCCAAACCGAATGATAAGCAGTTGATTTATTTTCATGAGATCTAAAATGGTTTTGTGTAAATTAACATTTAATATACACACCAGTTGTCGCAAGAATTTTGTAGCTAAAAAAATAACAAAGAAAATTATCTGTTAGCGCTATAACTGTTGTTTACGCTGCTAGCGCTAGCTGTTATAAAATGTGTAAATCTGTGCGTAAATCTATTTTCATGAGATCTAAAATGGTTTTGTGTAAATTAACATTTATTATACACAGAATTTTGTAGTTTAAAAATAACAAAGATGATTCTCTGTTAGCGCTAGCTGTTGTTGTCTACGCTGCTAGCGCTAGCTGTTGTAAAATGTGTAAATCTGTGCGTAAATCTATTTATGGATGTAAGCGGTTAGTTGATAGAGCAGGAAAGTAGCGTAAATCGAAATCGAGAGCAACTCTAGCTACCTGGGTGCTGACCAAACTATCCAAGTGCATCCATTACGCACAGCTAAGAGCATTGACCATTATTACATCGACAAAAAGTTCACATAATGAAAATAATGCTTGCTACAATCATGTTTAAAATTGTTGGGACATTTTCATGAACGTTTTTGTTTGAGCTTTAAAAAAATTTACAAAATGCATCAATTTTATTTGCAAACCCCCTTCCCCAGAGCAATGTTGATTGTTCTTTCAAATGACAACCGTTTTACATTTCCAAAAATAAACATTTTGAGTTGGGAGAGGGGGAACGGAAAAATGTCATATAGTTTTGTTTCATGTAAAAAAATATTAATACAGAAAACGGATCTAGGGTATTTTGCATATGATTGTAGCTGTTGTTGTTGATGCTGTAGTGCTGTTACAGTGCGACTCGAAAAACCGTGGACACGTACCCATAAGTATTTTAGAAATCGTTTATTGTTCGTATAGCAACTCACAAACAGCTCTAACTACAAAAAGGTTTATCATACTACATCAGTCAAACTTCTTGGCGTGATGTAGTAATTTCTGAATTGTTCAACGAACAAAAAACGATTTTTAAAAATATTTCTAGTGCCCACGGATTTGTGATTCGCAGTGTAATGTAATAATATTGTTTGTCCTGTTGTTGTTGTTGTTGTTGTTGTTGTTGCTGTTGCTGTTGCTGTTGCTGTTGCTGTTGCTGTTGCTACTGATGATCGATGCCGTTGTTAGTACTGTTGCTGCTTCTGCCGCTAGCGCTGTAATCTTAAGTATTGTTGTGTTGATCTGATGATATTGCTGCAGCGCCTGTTGTTGTTGTTGTTACACCTGCAAGTTTTTCATTTATTTCTTATTTTTCCTTTTGTTCTTTCATTTTTCCACTTTGTTTTCACTTGTTTTATTTTGCGTTTTGCTATATATTATGTTTTGTGTCCCGTGTTTAATTTTCTATATATGGTAATGAAATATGCAATGAATCTAAAATCTTGGTTTTAAAGAGTTTTACTGTAAACAATTGGATATCGAAATACCACATTCACCAAATAGCGCGTATATCGTCGTTTCTAGATCTGTTTCTCAATCAGAAAGCCAATCTTGTCTGTAATCAGATTATTAGCACTAAAATATTAGACTGCGGTCGAAAATCTTACAAATTACCGCTTGATTTTGCGCCAAAATAACGCATTTAGACCGCATAACACGGTACGCCGTTAATATTTGCGCTATTTCGTGAGATGATCGCAGATTATTGTGATTTCTCGGATGTTATTATACGCGCAAAGCGATCATACTCGCTCGGTATTGGTGCGAATTTGGCTCCTACAGTCAGATTCATGGCGCGAGTGGCGATACAAGATTACAACTTGGCGAGATGGAAATATAACAATATGTTATATGGCTGAGTGCTAATTATTTCGAGACAGAAAGATATGATTTTATATTGTAATATCTTCTTGCATCAGTTGAATATGCTCATTGAAATTCAACGAACTAGGATAGAAGGGATTTATGATGTTATGAATTAATCGAAGAAAAAAGATAGGAAAAAATTGATCTTTGAAATTATTGATAATTTTCCAGAAAGAATTTTACAAATAAAATCTTTGTTTTTGCTTATTTGAATTCAATGATCATGTGAAAGATTAATAATTGGCCAGATAATAATCAAACAATATGTTTTTAAGATAAAATAGGACTAAAAGAGAGGTATAATTTTGAGTTTTTGATTGCTTTGTCAATCAATGTGATTGCTTATTGAAATTCAATGATTAAATATTGGCGAGAAAATAGATGAAAAGTCATTAAAATTGTCAACCAAAAACACAAACAAACAAATAAAGTACGTTACTTCTCTCTAAATGCTCAAATTAATGAATAAAATACTACTATGAATACTAACATTACATGTAATTGTGAACATAGATTTCATAATTCTTATTCCATGTTCAATTCACTGTCGCTTATTATACAGTTAAAAATTAAAATTTCAATTACAGTTAAAACCCGCATATAAAAAAGAACCACTTTAGCCTGAAAAATCAGACTGGTTCTTATATGAAAGGTTTCAAGATTTATTTGGTTGAGTCTGAATATGACCAAATTTAAAATCAATGCCGGCAAGAAAAATGTTTTACAAATGTATTATCAGTTAGTTCTCAATGAGAATACATTCATCATTCAGATGCTTCTACATAACAATTTATATAACATAAAAACCAATATATAAGGGAAATTGTTTTTGCTTTGTAAATAAGAACCAGTTAAGAACCACCTTAGCCTAATTTCTCACTCAATACCAATTATATAAGAACCACTTTAGCCTAACCTTGAAAAATAGTGGTTCTTATATGCGGGTTTTTACTGTACCGAAAGCAAATAATAAGAAAGAATCACGTGTCACTTGTTGTAGAGTTAATCTCTACTTTACGTGGACAATGTTGGTGATATCAGGAGTAAAACATATCAAAGTTATTATTTGGACTTTCTTAAAACTCAAGCAACGGTTTTGAATTATAAATTCTTCTTGTAAAATATTCATGGATTGTATTTTCATGAAAATAGTTATAATGCTAAAAATTATAATCATGATTGATCGATACTACATTATCGATCACTGTCACTTTTATACGACACGCGAAAAAACTCGTTTCTAATCGGCAATTTACACTTGGTCACATAAAGGCCCGGGGGCCGACTCCCTTCAAAAATGGATAGGGGTGCTCGACGGACGGTTTTGAAAATGACCTTAAGGTATACGAATTTATAACTCAGATACTGATTTCAGACCCTAAAAGGTACGACCACATTAAAAAAATGTTCAATATGTATATTCTTAAGTTCGAAAACTGACTCTAAAAGGTACGGTGCTAGTTCGAGACCCTAAAAGGTACGCGAGTGTCTTATTTTCGACCCTTAAAGGTCCGTCGAGCACCCCTATCCATTTTCTAAGGGAGTCCCCCCAGGGGTTTCAACAATGTTCAAAGTCTTGAAATGGGGTGGCAAATGGCTTCAGCATTGCGACCATTCAACAAAATCGAACGGATGTTAAAGCAAACGGTTGAAGCCTTTACAAAAACAGACTGGCGGTATATATTATTAAATGTATTTCCCTAGCTTTGCCATATATAACCATTAGTAACAGTCAAGGACATATATGCATATTTCAAAAAGCCCCGTTCCAATTGATTCTGTTTGGATCAAGAACGACCAACTTTAAGGGCTGTTTATATGAAGGCGAGTTGTCCCTGCTAACCGGGATAACTCCATTGTTTTGTGTCCCCAGGGGAATATAAAACAATAGAGTTATCCCGGCTAGCAGGGACAACTTGCCTTCATATAAACAGCCCCTTAGTTTCGTAATTCATCCAGTCAAGATTTAATCAAGCTGACTGGCTACCCTTTTTGTAATTGCTTTAGATAGGTATAATACCTAAGAAGATTTACATTAGTATCATACTATATAAATAATATATTTCGTGATGTGAATTTTATGGTAAATATAATCTAATTAATTTTATATTATGTGTAAGCCTTATAGACTATCATACACTATACATGCATGGTATAGATGGAAGAAAGGTACAGTTATCATGCATCATGCATCATCATCATCATCATCATCATCTGCATCATCATTATTATTATCATCCTCATCATCATCATCGTTATCATTATCATCCATCATCATCATTATCATGATCATTATCATCATCGTTAGTATTATCATTATCATCATCATCATCATCATCATCACCATTATCACCATGCATCATCATCATCATCACCACCACATATTAAATCAACAATAATTCATTCATTCATCCATTCTTTCTTTCGTTTAATCATCTATCTATTCATCCATTCATCCATCCATATATTCAGCATCCATTCATTCATCCATTCATTCAGTTCATCCATCCATTCATCTATCCATTCTTTCGTTCTCCCAGTCTGTTTCTCTCCCACTTAACCACTTGGCTTTTGTTCGCCGCTATTTCACATTAGTTTCCTAATT
This sequence comes from Metridium senile, assembly GCA_949775045.1. Taxonomy (NCBI): domain Eukaryota; kingdom Metazoa; phylum Cnidaria; class Anthozoa; order Actiniaria; family Metridiidae; genus Metridium; species Metridium senile. The sequence goes on from OX459099.1 coordinate 20,802,093, forward strand.
AAAAGCTCCTAACTGATGACAGTAATGAATTATACTATATATAATCAAGCCAATCGAGTCATTCTTTTTAATTCAACATATGGCAATAGCTCTTTTAGTTTTAGCGAAAATTGAAAAAGCACAAACGCTTAACTTTATTAAGATGTGGATGGATAAGTGCCAAAAAAAAAGTTCAATAGGCGACACGCATGCATTTTTTTTTTTTCAGTACTTCAAAACGAGCAAGCGTTGTAAACTTATAAAATATTAACCGTACTGGCGTACAAATTTTTTTTAATATGTCTGAAGAAGATTGATTATATTTTATTACGACCACGCAACATACAGTGGATCCCCGCCTTACGGCCACCCGCTTAATACGACCACCCCGTTATTGCGGCCAGTTTTTCAGTTCCCGACGAAATGCATGCCCATACATTTTCTATAAAATTTACCCGCTTAAAACGGCACCCCGTTAATACGGCCGCTTTGAGCTGTCCCTTCGGTGACCGGATTAACGGGGTTCCACTGTACAGGAGTATATATATTGCACTTAAATTATCACACTATATGAGCATTCATAATTTATGAGTACAGACTCGCTTTGTATATTAAAATAGCCGGTATGCAATCTCAATCATTTAACAATTATTCGCCGAAGGCGAAGTGAATATCTGTGAATAATAACTGAGTCGACGGTGTCAAGGTTTTTGTGTCAACGGTGTCAAGGTTTTTATTTACCGATATTCACTGAGCCTGAGGTGGAAAATTGGTTTAGTATAAATACAAAAGTGATTAGTTCAAAAAGTAAAAATAACCAGCCTTTTTTTTGAAGAAAAATTGTTTATTTCTTATTTCTTAAAGCGCGCGAAACGGTGTTGGCGATTATCGAGAAATAATAGATTTTCCTTAAAGTTTTCCCCGACAAAGACTACCACTACAAGTGCACTCATTTATAACTATCACTCCCCATCAGGACTCTTCTGTGAGGTTCACTCCACATGCACACACTACCACTATACACTCAGTATTTACAACCATCACTCCCCATCAGGACTCTTCTGTGAGATTCACACCACACACGATACCACTATACACTCAGTATTTACAACCATCACTCCCCATCAGGACTCTTCTCTGAGGTTCACTCCACACACACTACCACTACACTCAGTATTTACAACCATCACTCTCCATCAGGACTCTTCTCTGAGGTTCACTCCATGCACACACACTACCACTACACTCATATATGAAAAAAGCTAATTACGATAGATTATACGGTTGGTCGTGAGGAAAGTTGAAGTGAAAATACAATACGACAAGAACTAGAAACTGAAAATAGATACTATGTTTGTAACAAGGAACTCCAAATGTTGGTAAATCGATATATCCTGTCCACGACAATAATCCCCTCCCCCCCCCCCCCCCAAAAAAACCGCAGTTCTGAATGCGAAAACAAAATCATCACTTCAGCTACAAAGTGAAAATATTGTAATGTTTATGGTCCAAACAATAGAGGTTTTTTCTCGAGGAAACTGAAATCCTTTGTCATTCAAAAAACTTTCTTTTGTACTTGCCAAAAATTTAACTGCCATGAAATCCCTCCGGCTTTAGTATGTAGTGTGGAGTGTTTGCATGAGAGAAAGAACGCCGAGAACAGCATTGTGCATGCAGCATATTAAAAGATTATTGTTAAGGCCCTGGCAAACTGCTTCAACATTTGCTTCAACATTGGTTCGACTTTATTGAACGCTGTAGAATGGTTGTTGAACGATGTTGAAAGTAGGGGACAAACGGTTTCAACAAATTATGTTGAAATAAGATGGCAAACAGCTTATTGTTAGCACGCGCGCAAATTGTCGTTTGTACACTGATTTGAATCTTCGCAGCTAACTAAAGTAAGTAAGCTCATTCATGCCCTGAAGACGGACGCTACGGTCTGAAAGCTTGGTGACAATAAAATGAATTTATCTACGTGGTAGTAACAAAGATTTTTAATGAGTTTCAACATTGGTATTCAACAAAATCGAACGGAATTAAGCAAATGTTTGCCCGGGCCTTTAGCGGATCATCCCAATATAGTGCATATTTAAAATATGTAGTACACTGAAGGTGCACTGAGTATATTTAAACAACTATTACCCAACAACAGGGCTCTTCAGAGTATTAACAACATACATTCTACTGGAAACACAATTCACATTTTGATTTTTCAATGATGAGGAAAAGAAAACCGGAAAATGGTGAAACAGCCCTGTGGTATGTGAAAGAACAACACATCAAACAAACCCGACCGCAGCTCGAAACTGAACCACAGCGGTGTGGATCGGGAGGTCCAACCACTTGACCTCAATCCCATGTCACCTACTATTAAAGTAGATTTCGTTTAACTTTGAGAAGTTCAGTGTCATGTGCGTGCCCACTCAAAAGCGAAGGGAGAGTGCCCTGGGAACGAGGTCGGTGCGTGCCTTGCCTTGCAGCGACCATAAAGGCTTCCATAACGGTTTCCACACTGATTTGCTTCAACTTCGATTTTGTTGAATGGCAATGTTTAAACGCTTTTAAACTCTTTCAACATCAATTCAACATCGATTCAACACGTTTCAACAATGTTGAAAGAGTTTAAAAGCGTTTAAACATTGCCATTCAACAAAATCGAACGGATGTTGAAGCAAATGTAAAAACCGCTTGTCCGGGCCTTTATGCTTCTAGTTTGACGTGCCTTTCCATGCCTTGACCGCGTTCGTGCGGTGAGCTTTTCATAGTCATACGAAATCTGCTCTAAGTAGACGAACTCCATGACTCGACCATGAGGTTATTATAATACGACCTCGGACATATAGCGAAACGAAATACTACATTCTCGACTCTGTGTGAATAGGAATAAATGCATGATCCTACCATAAAAGGTCGGACTTTCAATTGAAAAACTGCGTCCAGATGGTATTCGAACCCTTGACCTTCCATGTTCAAATTTATAATTACGCCTTCCAAGCGTACCAGTTTATAAATATGAAATTTTGACTCCATGCATCCGGGCAAAGTTAAGGGAGTCAAACCCCGGGATCTTTGGGATTATACGATCGTCTAAAATTCACACAGTCGACAGAGAGGTAATATTAATAATAATATGATAATAATTCATTTATTTCTATAGCGTATATACATGTTCAATGCTCAAGGCCCCATGGGAGGGGAGGGGGTACACCCCACCCCCCACCCCCGGGCTCAAGGCGCTTTACAACTACAGTGAAATAAATACTTATTGATAAATGTACACATTTAAAATATTATTAATATAAATTTTAATATTTTTAATATATTAATAAACTTTTATGCGTAAAAACTTTTTCTTTATTTGCCATAAGCATTCGGGGCTATTTAATTAAGCAATTTTAGTAATTTGCTGGAGAAAAACCCAAAACAATTTCACTACCTTCAACGGGATTCGAACCCATGACTTTCGCATTACAGTTTATATCAATGAATGACCTCGCTTTATCGACCAACACCCGATAATGCGACCGTATGATTATTGGACGAATTAATTCAACTTTCATCTATGCATTTAGTCATTTATTTGTTTAACGTATATGGCCTTGGTTTATCGACCACCCAGAGCAAACACAATATGATAACAAAATAAAAATAAATATACCTTTAAATATTCTATTAATATTCTTAAACCTTTTGCTATACATGCTATACGATTTGTCACTATTTATTTATTACTTATTAACTCATTTTACTTTGTGGGTAGATGATGTTTTATAAATTGCCTTTGACAATAATATTGCCACGCTTTTAGTAGTCTCAAACCTGCCAGCCCGTCGACAGCGAATCAGCTGATTTTTTTCAAAAGTGATTTCGAAAAAAATGATTCTCAATTTTAGTGTAAGTTTTCCGTCATTGTACGGATGTATCTCCTCCAGATGAATAGCCTAGAGCTATGAGATCAAAAACGAGCTTTTAAAACGATTTTAATGGCCATTTTACTTTAATATTCGACAAAAACGTCCAAATTGACTAAAAACTCGGGGGTGGGAGAGTGGGGGCGTAATTTGCCGTGTGTACATGTGACGTCATATTGGTTACCAGATCGTCCGAGCATGGGCTCGTCGCTTTCACAGATGCTCCAAAATGGCCGAACAAGCTCCGAGAGGGTTTAATAGGAGAGGAGCTTTTAAACATAAAAATGTGTTTAACGTGAAAGACCATCAGTTTATCCCTAAGTTCTTTCGTCAGCCGACTTTCTGCGCTCACTGCAAGGATTTTATCTGGCAAGTAGCTGGCTTTTGACGGGAATATTTTGGGTGATCATGGCCGGGGCGGGCTATATGTTCATGCACTTTACTACTTTCTTCACTAACTTTTAAACTTCCTCTGTTGTTTGTGTTGAATTCTAGGGGATTACTTGGAGCTCAGGGCTTCCAGTGTAAAGGTACATAAGCTGTTATTGTTTATTTGTATGTTTTTTCAATGCATCTTTGCGTTTTGCGCGATCGCTCGTCAGATGCAAAGCTGGTGTGTGATTGTATTTGTTTTTATCTAGTTTGTTCCTTCGTTGTACATAAAAGATGCCACGAATTCGTCTCGTTCAAATGTCCTGGAGCAGAAGACATCAGCGAAAATGTAAGCACTATATCGGTATCTTTTTGAACTTCCTATTTTTCTCTTTCATTGCTATAACGATTAGCTAGAAAATCCAGCATTAAAACTTCTTAATATTATTAGGTTCAAATTCTCTCCGTGACCTTTGAAGGTAACTTAACTCTTTATTTTCCGGGTTTTTTTTGTAGATTCCCGTTTCTCCTCATCACTTTAAAGTTCACACATACTCAAGCCCAACGTTTTGTGATCATTGTGGCTCTTTGCTGTACGGGCTGATTCATCAAGGCAAAAAATGCGAAGGTAAGCAGGGAAATTATACTCAAAACAATAGCAACATTAAATACAAGTTTTTTCACAATAACTGCGAATAAATATTGCGTTATTTTGTTCATTGTAATGGATGTAGTTTATTACGGCATTTTCAGACTAGTTTTTGCTCTTTTAGCTTGTGAAATAAACGTCCACAAAAAATGCGAACAAGCGGTGCCGAAATTGTGTGGCGCTGATCATACCGAACGCCGTGGCCGAATTCATCTGAAAGTGACTCACGATGGAGAAGGAGAGGGAGAAGAAGAGGGCAACCTCAGAGTCGAAGGTAAAATTTATATAGGTGAATTCAATTAACGAAAATACTGTGTAAATTCGGTCTCACCAGCAACCGTACGTGTCCAATTTTGGATGGGAAATACGCAATAACTCTCTGTGTATTTTAATAGAATACTATTTTAAAAATACACACACCTAGAGGCAAAATGCATTTATTTGTGGTATCATAATTTCTATAGGCATCACACAGGACATTTCAATGTATTGTCTCAGTTAGAAAATGACGAGACTTCCAAAACGAAATCATGAAATTTACATATTGCGATCATGTGTTCTAGAACGCTTTAATATGAAAACAACTGTTCCGATTTTTTAATTTCAACACTGAAAGTCAACATTACAAACATATCTCAATTTCGGCGAAAAATCCTCCCTGCAAAGTATCAATCTTTATAAATGAGTTTTTCAATGAAAGTGAAAATTACAATCAAGTAAGGAAATTCTACTGTCACGTTTCAATCAATTTTTTATGAAATAATTTCTTTCTCGCAAGTGCCCTTTTCGGAGTCCTTCTGGCTCATTAAAAGCCGAATTTCAATTCTGTCTCATTAATTCTTTATTTCATAATACATGTTTTAGCAACTCATGAATATTAAAAATCCCAGTTGCCTAAGTATTGGTAGTTTTCTTCCAAAAAAATTGACAGAGTTTTTTAATTAAATTTGCTATATATCCCCCAAAATCAATTTATGCTTTCTTGTTTCACTTTGGCTTGATTCTTATATGTTACCATAATAAATTACATGTCGTGTATGTTCATAGCTTTTCCTTCTTGTAACAAAAGGCTGATAGACTGATTGAAGATGCTCTTGAGGCAACTGTTTTTTTTAGGATTTATTGTCAGTGAATATTTTTACTTCGATTCTTGCCACTCGAAGGTTAAATATAGAATCTCAAGTGTTATGTCTGATTGTAAAACTAAGCTAGGTGTAAAATTAATTATATGTTTCCTTGATAACAAGTTGTTTGTCTGTGATTAAGGGTTTTCATTTGTTATGATAAATTATGTCTTTAAAATTATCTGAAAAAAATGGTGTTGCTCTGTGCAAAATCTCATTGTTTATTGCGTAGTGAGAAATCATTATTTCTATTCCTCGAACCACTTTTGTCTTTGCTCATGGCTTCAAGCCTTTTTGTCTTACGATAAATGATGGCTTTGAAAGAAATGGTATTGCTTTATGCAAAATCATATTGTTTATTCGTGTGAAACCATTATTTCTATTCTTTGAACCAGTTTGTCATTTTGTCTTACGATAAAATGATGGCTCTGAAAGAAATGGTATCGCTTTATGCAAAATCATATTGTTTATTGGTGTGAATTCATTGTTTCTATTCTCATATATTAGAACCAAAAATTTATTTGTTTTTAGCGGATTAACACATTATTGATAAACAATATGTTCACAATTAGTTGTAACATTTAAATAGGTATTTTACTTAAAGTTTTGCATATTGATTGACACCCGTTGACTCTCTGCAATTATTTGTTTAACCAACTGTTAACAAAACGAAAGTAAACAAAGACCTACCTCTTTACCAAACAACAAACAAACAATTGATTCATTTAGTTCAACGTAGACTGCCAGCTGATTTACGAAATGTTATTAATGTGTAAATTTAAGCCACGTTTGAATGTCCAGTCGGACTTAATTCAAGCGAAACTGTTTATTTAACCTATTATATTTTTTCCATTGTCCACCACTGTAAATATTTTTCTATTTCTACCATCATTTAATTGATTATGTTGTTGCGATGACAACGAAACGTTGTAACTTCTTTTCGCTAGTTTTCATATTAAATTGTACTAGTAAAGTTCTTCTGATTAGCCTTTATTATTAGTATTAGTATTATTGATTGATTTGAATCAGAATGCTACAAAAGTTATCTCCAATTTTTAAGGACATTTTGATAATACTTAATATAAACTAAGAGTACATTACAAAAAACTTTTATTGATACAAATTTTAACTATAATTTTACAATAATAATTTTATAACAATTTTATAGCATTTTGCACCACTAGATGAAAAAACGTTTTTGGAAAATAAAAAGAGAAAAAAAAAGGTGTTTTTAGTATGACAGATGTTGTGCGTTTGGTTCAGGGTGTTTAAAAATAATTCAAAAATGTTAATTAAATTTAAATAATTAAGATATATTAATTTTGTTTTGTTTTTAATTAATAAATATTCATAATAAAAATATAGCATAACTTTTCTTGGCTCCATTCTATCAAAATTCGCACCAAAAGTTATTCGTAGCCAATTATTTGCATCATTGACTTAAAACAAAATATTGTACAAATAGTTATCCACACTTCTTATAAATTGTCGCTAGTAGATGGCCATCAAATATTTACATCTTTGATTCAAAACAAAAAATTACTGCAAATTCATATTATATAAACATTTAGTGTTATTTTTCTTAATATTAATATATTCCAAGCGGAATGTTTGGTAGTATATCTTACTTGACCTCTTATCAATCATGCTAACATTGTAGATGCGATGACGACATATTTGCCTTATGGATTCAAAACAAAAAATAGTGTACAATTACAAATTTAGTTATTTTATATAAGACAAACATATTACATTTATTATCCATAAAGTTTTCTCAATTCATGGTTGACAAATAATTATTTATGTTATTAATTCAGAATGAAAAACAGTGTTGAATTTAATCCATATTTATTATAGTAAAAAAAATTAACATAAAGTCTATTCGAGAACCAATAATGATTTGTCTATAAAAAGTGTACAAATATTGGAATACATATTCATAGTAAAAATTGACTTCTAGAGTTTAGCGGTTTAAATGTATAAATATTACAGAATTATGTAGGTACAGTTATTTTACTTAAAGTGTTATCAATTCCCGCTAGCAGACAGCCAAGCATTATTTGCGTCACTGATTTCAAACAAAACAGAGCTAGAGACAACTTAACCAGCATAAGATAAATAATGTTTTGACATTTAACTGAGACATTGTCAGGGTGTTTGAACTTCAAGTAATTTATAATGTCAGGGCATTTTAATTAAAACTGAAAAAGTTAAGCTACTTGAATAACTAGCATATCTTGTCTAATTAAAATAATACAATAATTATAATAGTAATAAGAGCTTAATTAAAACAATACAATAATTAATATTAACTATAATAATAATAAAAGCTTTGTAATAGCGCTATATAAATGAGGCATATTATTATTGTTATTATAAATTGTAATTACTTTTATTATGCATTTCTACACCACAAATTCAATAGTTTTAGTTATTCCTAATAAATTTAGTAAAATGTTTTTGATGGTTTAAAACATACTGTCATGTGTCAGCTATATATAGTTATTAATCTAAAACGGACATTTCTTTGTCACTTTATTAAATACATAAAAACTAATGTAGAGGTGGTATATAGCTGTCTGGGTTGGTGTATTCTTAAGAAAGACTGATGGTATGGATGTCTGATGTTTCGACAACCTGAGCGGAATTGTCATGCATCTTCAAGTCATCTTTTCTGACAGATATCATCACCATAAGTCTCTCTTAAGACTATACACAAACCCAGACAATCATATCTCATCTACATCACTTACACCTGGGTTCAGACCATTCACTCTGACTTATGCTATCATAATAACTATGGACTATATTTCAATATATTATACTTTAAATGTTCTTGCAAAAAGAAAAATAAAGGCAACCTTAATTCATTCAAATTAATAATATTAATAATAGAGTACAAACACTAAAAGTGTGCAACATAAATACCACTAAATACTGCTAAATTATGCAAATTCTATTGTTCTCTATTGTTTAATGAACACTATTTAGTGGTAAATACTACAAAGTATTGCACACTTTTACTGTTTGTACTCTAATAATAATAATAATAATTAATAATAATAATAATTAATAATAATAATAATTATAATAATAATTAATAATAATAATAATAATAATAATAATAATAATAATAAAGTCTTTATTTAAACAAGGGTATAACCGGCAATAGTGTAAAAACACTTACAAACTTCGTTGCAGCCCTCAAATAAAAGTACCTTCCAAATGAAATCGATAACGGCATTGAGTTTGTACTTTTGTTTACATTGGTGGTTTGAATAATTGATTTCTTATAAACACATTTTCAAACCACGAAATGATGAGTTATGTGTTATAGAATGAAAAAATATATATGTACTATTTAAAACCAAGCACCAGTGTTTTTACTATATAATTGTAGGGCTGTCAACCCCAGACGTGTTCAAACCTGGAGATTGCCGATAATTCAAAAATTTCCGCCATTTTGTTAGATAATTTCCGAATTTCCGCCATTTTGTTTGTGTTAAAAGTTCCGAACCAAAAAAAAACGCCTTCGTATATATATCAGGCCTTTTCTTAGCAAATTTATCAATTTTACCGATTATCTGGCAGATTTAATGCCGAAATCTTGAGACCGGGAGAAACAATCCGAAATCTTGAGACCGGGAGAAACGATCCAAAATCTTGAGACTCCCGGATTATCCGGGAGAGTTGACAGCCCTGTAATTGATAAAACACGTCCTGTGAGTTTTTTAAATATGGCTTATAAATCCATCAATATAAAAAGAAACAATTCAAATAGAATGCTGAAAAATACACAAAAATTTGTTAACCAACTGCTCATGACCTTTCTGAACACGTGCAAGATTATCTAATATACGTCGCACATTTGAAACAGGACTTGAACTTAACAGTTCTAAGGAAACTCCTCTCATCCATATTGGTCCAATTAGTTCGACCAGTTGAGGTCACAAGATTGACTAGAGGCTTAATACCCGATAAAGCCTTTCATTAGTTTCTAAATATCAAGGCACATGTTTATATATAAAGATATGTGCATGTCTAGTATATATAAGGATGCGTGTGTCTTTATTTATAGAATACTAACGAGAGTGTTTTATTAGGTGTAAAACCTCATTACCAAATAGGTTGAATTTTATTACCAAATTGGTTGAATGCTTATAATTTTCATTTTATTCATTTTGTTAAGATTGAAAAAATAAATAATATCTGAGCCCCCACAAGCTGTGATCATGGCATCTTACCAAATTGGTCGACCTGAATGGACTAAAAGCTTAATATGTATCATTAATAAGTTTTCTACTCCTTGATCATGACAATTAAATTTACAATTAAGATTATGTCATAATATCCCCATCTCTTATATGATAGTGTCTGACTAATAAATTATTCAATTTTTTTTACTCCAAAGCAGGGCTAAAGCTCGAAATGTCAGTAAAGTTAAGTCGACATTTTTTACGGTATTACAAATTTCATCATATTACCTATCGTTTATATCAAACATAGACACAGCCTATACTAGTTTACTCGCTAATTTCTATTTCTATTTTTTACGGTGTTACAAATTTCATTCTATTACCTATCGTTTATATCAAACACCGACGCAGCCTATACTAGTTTACTCGCTAGTTTCTATTTCTATTTTTTACGTTGTTACAAATTTCATTATATTACCTATCGTTTATATCAAACTTAGACACAGCCTATACTAGTTTACTCGCTATTTTCTATTTCTATTTGTTTAAGGTGTTACAAACTTCATTATATTACCTATCATTTATATCAAACATAGACGCAGCCTATACTAGTTTACTCGCTATGTTCTATTTCTATTTTTTACGGTGTTACAAATTTCATTCTATTACCTATCGTTTATATCAAACACAGACGCAGCCTATACTAGTTTACTCGCTAGTTTCTATTTCTATTTCAGTTTTCAAATTGTTATGTCTCTCTCTGATGCAAATTTTGAAAACATTGACCTATATTAGATATTTAAATGGATTAATGTGTGGGATTGCAAAAACATTATGCATGCTAAAACATTTCTATTAGAAAGCAACCAGTGATCCAGCACCAGTCAAAAGCTGCATGATAGATGCCCACCTAATTAATACAGTACCGCTATTGTTAGGTTATTGGTTAGGTTCATAAATTAGGGCAATTTTTTTTGAAAGAATATTATTTTTTAAACCAATCCTTAATGATCAGCTCTGAAACTACCATAAAGGAAAGCAAGCAGCTGCCTCTGTAAAAATGCTGCAAATCGCATTTCTGAGAGTCTGAATTTCAAATTTTGACTCCCTTAGATATGACAGACTTCAGCTGTCGCTGTCAATTACATCCGTTGACATTTTCCTCTGGCTACAGCGCTGCTAATGTTAAGTTAATAATAGATAACATATTATAGCGCCTATCCAAATTGGTCTACAAAACAAAAACAACAACACACATAGACCGTCGAAACATCGAGAATAAAATGATTACAAACCTACTTGCGTTAGTTTTTGTTCTACAAATAACGACTAAAGCCACTTTAATCAAGACACATAGACCACTTTCATAAATACCATAATATGTACCGGAAAATGATTTTTGAAGTAAACAGATATTTTTATATTTTAGCACTGTCATATGAAAGAACCACCTGAAATACGCATGTTTGAAAGGTTTTGATGCTCTGGCTAAAATACCAAAGACGTTATACTCAATGAAAAATGTAGAGATTTGTATGTAATTTTCTGCTGAGGCCTTTGATGCCTCGTTTTGGTGTTTTTCTGATTTTTCAAACTTTTATAGCTTCTTGCAAATATAATAGTTCTTTCTCAAACTTTCACAAGTTATTGTTATGGTGAATGTCTATCATACAATATCTTTCTTTTTCTTAAAACATCAATTTTAAAAATTATGATAATTAGTGGCCATTTATGAAAGTCGTTGATAGAAACGAAATAATTAAGGTAGACTAGCTGGGTGTCATATGCCACCCTCCTCACCAGCAAAGAAGCTGGTGGGAGAGCTTGTGTTGATGCCAACCACCAGTAAGTATAATTCTTTATGTACAGTTTTTGCTGATGAAGATGATGTAGTTTTGGTTGAAACATCTATTAACACTAACTTGAAAAATCAGTGACAAACATTATATCACATATTTTATTCTGTCTCTGACCATATACTGGGGTTTTTTTTGTAAGACTTTTTAACTAGTACAGTCTTCATCAGTTGATACAACATGTAAAATTCTGTGCTTGTTTTCTTTTTCTTTCATGTTTTATGAATATAAATTGTTTAAATGAAAGTGAATATGGCTGAGAATATACTTATATGCTAATTAAGGAGGATTTTTTATCAAAAATGAATGTCAACTTCCAGCATGTTCTCAATACAGCATGGGTCTTTTCTCACAAATTTAATAACTCTCATAATTATTGTTATGGTAAAACAAGTTTCAAATTTAATTATTTTTGTGTCGCAATTTCTGGTAATGATATTGGTTATAAAATATATGACATGCTATCCATGCTCTGATTGGCTGGCTGCCGTGTTAATATCAGAGGACAGAGACACTCTCAGCAGGGCTACGCCTCAATGTTTCTTTACGACTAAGTCTCCCAGCGTGTTTATACATGTATCACAGTTTATAGAGACAGGCATTTTATATTCCATAAATTGATGTACGTAGAGAATACTGTTTATTTGAAATAATATAATATATAAAGATGTAAAAATGAGACTTAGTAAAGAAAGAAATTTTTGACATTTCGGAGCCATCACACTCCATTATCAAATAATACTAATTACAAAATGCAGAAAGTTCGCTTATAAACTAATTTATGTTATGTAAATAATTTAGCCTTGATGGAATTGGACTGTACATTCAACTTAACAATTTAACTTTCTGCATTTTGTAATTAGTATTATTTGATAATGGAGCGTGATGGCTCCGAAACGTCAAAAATTTATTTCTTTACTAAGTCTCATTTTTACGTCTTTATGTGTTTCAAAATCATTACTTATAATATAATGTATAGTATTAATAAATATATATGAAATTAAATATATAATATAAGATATTACAATGTAGTATTATTATAAATTATATTGTACTGTTATTTTGTGAACCTTTTATTTTCCCACCCTATAATATGTAAGTTACATGTATATATAGCAAGTGTAATGTTTGTTGGTATGAGCCAGTTTCTAAGGGCCCGGGCAAACAGCTTTGAACAACATTTGCTCCAACATCTGTTCGATTTTATTTAATGGCAATGTTGAAGCTGTTTGCCACCCCATTTCAACATTGTCATTGAAACCGTTTATCCCCTTGCGTACGTTCAACATCGTTCAATTGCAACAACCATTCTACAGCGTTCAACAAAATTGAACCAATATGCTAGTCTAAGAGCAAATGTTGAAGCCGTTTGCCTGGGACTTAAGTGTGTCTTGACCAGGGTTTGTTTACTTACATCCTTTAAGTGGTTTTGTTTTACAACCCTACCCTTAAATGTAGGTTGGTATAAGTATAATAAAATTCTATGATACATAATTATTATACTCATATGAGACAGCCCTCTTAAGTTGATATGCCTTATCTATATCAATATCTGTTGATAAAAAATGAATGAGAAAAAATTATCAAATATTTACAAAATATCCCTATAGCATATCTTATATGGCATGCATTTATATTTAATTTAAATATCAACAACTATACAATCTTCTATAGTAAGTACTCCATCTAATAAATAGAGGATATTACATTAGCGCGCATATAGATACGGATTTTATCTTCAAGTGTTCAATTCATATCTCACAAGTGGGCGCAGCGAAAAAATGTTTCATGGCCGTTGTGTTTTTTCTTAAAGTTTTAATAATAATAATAATTTTAATACTTATGGTGCACAATTTAATATATGTGGATATATATAAGTTCCAAAAATTGCATGATTCAATTATAAAAACATTGAAAACATTTTCAAGATTATTGTGAAAACATTTTCAAAATAATAATTATCCTTTTCCTTAAAGTTCAAAAAATTTCATATTTCAATTATGTGAAAACATTGTTATCATTTCTAACTCTTTTGTATTCAAGCATGTTGTGTTTTCCTAGTTCTTTCTAAGGGCAACAGCTGATGTTCAGTATGATAATTCCATTGTTAAAGTAATGTTTTTCATATTGTTATATATTGTCATGTAATAAATGCAATGTTTAAAAACATGATTTTCTTAAATTATATTTTCACATGTCAGACACTTTAAGTACATTTATATCAAAAAAGAAAACATTTCTTACAGCGCAACGCGTAAAAGTATGGCCACTGATAATGTATTCGCATACTTCTGTCTCGCAATCGATCCAATCAGCGTTGTAGGATTGTGTTATCTTGTCTCGGATTGGATCGATGGCGAGACAGAAGTATGCGAATACATTATCAGTGACCATACTTTTACGCGTTGCGCTGTAAACATAATTTGTATATAGCTTTTTATTATATTTGATATTTAATAATTGTGTATATAATTTTGTAAATGCATAGAGATTTTTATATGCGTTCTAAGAACCTATTATTATAATTATTAATATGATTATTATTATTATTATTATTATCATAAATATTATTAATGTTATTTATTATTATTATTAATATTAATATTATTATTATTATTATTATTATTATTATTATTATTATTATTATTAATATGATTATTATTATTATTATCATAAATATTATTATTATTTATTATTATTATTATTATTATTATTATTATTATTATTAATATGCTGATTATTATTATTATTATTATTATTTATTATTATTATTATTATTATTAATATTATTATTATTATTATCATCATCATCATTATTATTATTATTATTATTATTATTATTATTATTATTATTATTATTATTATTATTATTATTATTATATGTTCATTGACTTTGTGTTATTATATTTTGATATTAATTACTTTTATTTTAAAGTCTTAATTAAGCTTCATTGGTTATTGACTCATACACCAACTCATGAGCTGCAGGTCTAATTGTAAAACAAGGCTTCTGCAAAAAGGATGAAAAGCCATTAAAATAATTGTTTAACAGAAAAGCATTTTAAGGCATGTTTTTTGTGTGAGAGCGCATAATTATGTACGTATATATTGATCAAATTGTATCTCATCTATACCTAATTGCAAGAACATTGTCCTGACTTTTTCTTAAAGAAAGAGTTCAGCTTGAGTGATCTTAATTCTTTTGTGTTTTAATTAATTCTTTTCCCACTAAATTACAAAAGTCAGGACAACTGTCTTGCAATTACGTGTATATAAGTTCATAAATATATTCAAGTTCATACTCAAAAGCTACAGTTGATTATGATTTTAATTAAATTAAATTGCTATTTTACCTCAATCATTATTGTATGTCCATGACAATCTCTATACATACTGTCAAGAATGTATTTCAATAATACGTACATTGTACTTATTAAAAAAATAAAGCAATCATTTTGAAGTCATCCTAAAGCCAACTTAAAATATTTGCTTAAAAAACTCTTGAATAATTACTGAGAAATTTACTAAAGAAAACATAACCGTGATGAGTATAAATCTTCATACAGCACAAGTGCAATTGTTTATATATAACAATATATAGAGATAATTTGTTTATTACACAAATTGGGTTGATAAATAATCCATGCGATGAAGCCATGAATAAAAAGCTGATGCAGACCTGTATAAATACAGTTTACAAGGGATTTTACAATTTTAAAATCGTTTTTATTCACGGCTTTATCACATGGATATCAAATATAATATCCTATTTAGGTCATACTATTTGCACACTATCTAGCACTGCTGTACCGCGCACACTCGTCAGGTAAAGTCTTGATTGATTTGTCGTAAAGAGAATTAAACTGCAAGCAAAGTACAAAAATATGATATCTATTCACAAACTCCAAATAAAGCATGTAAAGTTATTATTAATAGAAAACACATTAATTTTGAATTTACTTTAAATAGTCCTTTTCACTGTTCCGCTCAGTGACCACAAATAATAGTTTCAAGTCGAGGTTTGGGTTGCTGCACAATAACAAAACTATAATTTATCATGCACAGCAACGCGAACTATTATCAACTTGGAACTATTATTCGTGGTCACTGAGACGGAACTGTGAAAAGGACTTTTGAGGATACTCCTGTGCAAAACTGACCTGTGGATCAAGTACCTGCAGTGACGTGTTGCAAAGATAGCAAGATAGTAATTTTTTTTCTAAAAGATTGTCAAGCTGTTGTCCTATGTTTAATTAAACACCAAGACAATGTGGTGCATTTATATCAGAATAATTTGTATTAAGAAACTTTGTGGGGGATGGTGGTTAGAAAATAATTAATTAACCACATAATTATATGTCACATAAGGGCAACAGGGAGTTGATTACTAAACTATTACTAACTGAAATATTTGATTTATATTTGAAGATGTTTTCAGTTAAGCTATAGACCTTTCTTAGTTTAGATCAGTGTAAGATTCTTCTGTCAAAAACATTTTTGTTTTAATTTCTTCTTTTCTGTTTGTTTGTCCTCTGTTCTTGTCCGTTTTCTTCTGTTCTGTTCTGTTCTCTTTTGTTCTGTTCTGTTCTCTTCTCTAATTCTCTTCTGTTCTCTAATTCTCTTCTCTTCTATTCTGTTCTCTTCTCTTCTCTTCTGTTCTCTTCTCTTCTGTTCTCTTCTCTTCTGTTCTCTTCTCTAATTCTCTTCTCTTCTCTAATTCTCTTCTCTTCTGTTCTCTTCTGTTCTCTTCTCTAATTCTCTTCTCTTCTCTAATTCTCTTCTCTTCTGTTCTCTTCTGTTCTCTTCTCTAATTCTCTTGTCTTCTCTAATTCTCTTCTCTTCTGTTCTGTTCTCTTTTCTAATTCTCTTCTCTTCTCTAATTCTCTTCTCTCCTCTAATTCTCCTCTCCTCTCCTCTCCTCTCCTCTCCTCTCCTCTCCTCTCCTCTCCTCTCCTCTCCTCTCCTCTCCTCTCCTCTCCTCTCCTCTCCTCTCCTCTCCTCTCCTCTCCTCTCCTCTCCTCTCCTCTTCTTCTCTTTCCTCCTCTTCTCTCTTTTCTCATCCCTCTTTCTCATAATCTTTGCTAATATATTATAGATTATTTCTTGTTCAGTACTGTCCAGTATTCAGTGAGATATTTTGATTATTTATTTGTCAATTAGAGCTAACTGTTCTGCAAGACATCTGGCATTTTCCCCATGCTATTAGGGTTTGTGTGTGAAATAGAAAATGCTTAATCTTGATAAGTAGCCTGTCACTTTCCTTTTTGCCTAATCCAGGTTAATAGGCTTTTTCTCTGTAAGTGTGTTTTCCTTATTGTTTAGTTGTATGCAAATTTTGCAAAGGAAACATTTTCTTTCGTTTTTACTAAAACTTTCAATTTAAAAGTTAATCTAGCCAATCTTATTCATATTGATAATATGTTATAATTATAAGACACTTTCAGCTGCCATTCTGTATGGGAATTTACAAATGGCAAGTTGCAGACTCAGATTCTAATACTTAAGGTAGCTCCCAGTAGCTTTATATTTTTGGTCACAATTCCGTCTATTAAACAGCTTATATATAAACCCTGGGATGAAAGTTTTGAACAATGCTCTTTTTAGACTAATGTGCTTTAACAAAAACAGTTTTTACAAAATATTTTAGTAGAATGTTTAGACCAACATATATCTAGAATGTTTAGTTGTAAAATATCTCATCATTGATTAGATTTTACTTTGATTTTCATTTATTTTGCTGCAGTTTGTCCCCTCTGGCAATCTGGTGATCCTTAGAGTAAAAACATTTGATTGTTTTGATGTGCTAGCTGTCACATGGCAATTAGAGATATATATTATCAAAATATAATAATATAAAAGAGATGAAAATACTGCTAGTTCGTCTTATTGGATTATAGAGGCAATTTAAACTATGATAACTTAAATAAATAAATAAAATAAATAAATAAATAGTTTATTAATATCTATCTATATATATATATGGGACAAGTTTATAAAATACATGAAATATAATAATAAAAATATAGTTTGACTCTACTGTAATTATATTCATTTTTAGTAGTATCTGAAACATATCTTACATGCGAGCAGCCTCCAGCTGTTCTCTAGAGTATCTTACAAGTATCTCTAGCAAATGACAGGCAGAGGAATGTCCTTAAATCTGTATTTCTTGGTTTTGCCTTTGGCTTGATAGGTATTTCATTTAAAGTGCATATGACATGAAATTTTTTGTGGTTGTTTCTAGAAGAAGGATAGGTGCTAAATACGATTCTGATATCGAAATTACGATTAAAAGAACCAAGAACCATTTTATATGGTGGTATAGGGTTAGCGTTGCAAACAATATGACGTCACAAGGCCTAGTCAACGGTCATTTTTCAAGGCATATAGCACAATTTCAAAACGAAAATAGCGCTTACAAATATGTTTTCATTAATCGTGTTATATGCTTTGAAAAATACCTTCAGTGCGCGACCAAATGAACATGTGACTAGGCCTTGTGACGTCATATTGTTTGCAACGCTAACCCTATATCCCCATATAAAATGGTTCTTGGTTCTTTTAATCGTGCTTTCGATATGGGAATCGTATTTAGCACCTATCTTTCTTCTAGAAACCACCACAAAAAAAATTCATGTCATATTTCATTTAATCAATTAATTAATCTATCTTTCACAGAAGCAGGTTTTTGAATCATTTTGCTCAATAATAATATTAGGATTTTAAAAACAATAAGAAACACATTTAGTGATTTATTATACACTTTACAATGGGATGTAAATTTGCATATTCAACATACTCATTATCATTATCATTATCATCATTATTATTTTCATCATTATTATCATCATCGTTATTATCATCATTATTATCATCATCATCAATATTATTATCACCATCATTATTATCATCATGGTTATTATCATCATCATCATCACCATCATTATCATCATCATCATCACCATCATCATTATCGTCATCACCATCATTATTATCACCATTATTATAATCATTATCAGCATCATCATCATCATCATCATTATCGTCATCACCATCATTATTATCACCATTATTATAATCATTATCAGCATCATCATCATCATCATCATCACCATCATTATCATCACCATCATTATCACCATCATCATCATCATCACCATCATCACTATCATCATCACCATCATCTTATTCTCATTATTCCCGTTACAGTTCGAGAGGCCAAGAATCTGATACCAATGGATGTCAATGGTTTTTCTGACCCGTACGTCAAGGTAAAACTCCTCCCAGACCCTGACAGCAGTAGCAAGAAAAAGACAAAAACCATCAAGAAAACACTGAACCCCGTCTACAATGAATCCTTCCACTTGTAAGTAATAGACGTTATCAAATAACTATTAGAAAACACGCATCAATAGACGACTTTTATAAATGGCCGCCACTAATTATCATAATATTCAAAATTGATATTTTAAGAAAAAGAAAGCTATCATATGATAGACATTCACCATAACAATAACTTGTGCAAGTTTGAGAAAAAATGAATAAATTTGCAAGAGGCTAGAAGAATTTGAAAAATTAGAAAAACACCAAAACGAGGCAGCAAAGGCCTCGACAGAAAATTACATACAAATCTCTACATCTCTACAGCAAAATCAAAGCCAAAGACAAGGACAGAAGATTGTCTGTGGAGGTCTGGGACTGGGATAGGACATCCCGTAATGATTTTATGGGCTCCCTGTCTTTTGGCGTGTCCGAGCTTTTAAAGGAAGGCGTTGAGGGCTGGTTCAAACTGCTCAGTCAAGAAGAAGGGGAGTACTACAATATACCAATCAATGACGATGGACAGGCTGTCTCCGAATTACAGAGGAAATTCAAGGTAAAATTGTGAGACTTATTCATTAAGAATTCATGAGAAATTGACAAAAGTTCTAAATCATAGTCGTGGAGAGTATCAATTAGTTTTTCAGTATATTATAAATAAAAAATCGCACGATCTTCTCGTACAATTTATAATTAATAGAAATTATCAAATTTTCAAAAAATCACTCGTACCTATTAATTAAGAATTGTACTTAACATCGTGCGATTTCCTTTACAAATCGTGCTGATTTCCATATGATTTAACTTGAATTTTCTCAGCCAGATTTACTTTTATCTTGACAAGGATGATGGTGATGATGATGGTGATGATGATGGTGATGATGATGGTGATGATGATGGTGATGATGATGGTGATGATGATGGTGATGATGATGATGATGATGATGATGATGATGATGATGATGATGATGATGATGATGATGATGATGATGATGATAATATATAGGAAGAGGATGATAGCGATGATGGATAGATGTGATGGTGATGATACTGGTGAAGATAATGATGATGATGATGATGATGATGATGATGATGATGATGATGATGATGATGTTGATGACGATGATAATGATGATGGTAATGATGATGATGATGATTGTGGTGATGATGATGATGATTGTGGTGATGATGATGATGATGATGATGATGATGATGATGATGATGATGATAGTTGTGATGGTGATGATAGTTGTGGTGGCGATAATAATGAGGAAGAGGAGGATGATGAAGATAATGATGATGGTGGTGGTGGTGGTTGTGGTGGTAATAAAGATGATGGTGATAATAGTGGTGACGATGATGATGATGATGATGTAGATGCAAATGGTGTTGATGATGATGATAATAATAATGATCAGAATACAGCTGATAATGCATCAAAATAATCATGATGATGTTGTTGTTTTTCTTGACAGTTCTTGAAAACCCAACTAGAGGAAGAAGAGAAGCGATATCAAGCCAAGAAAGACTTAATTGCGTCCGATCCCAACTCCAAGAATTATAGACCTGAAGATTTCCATTTTCTCAAAGTCCTTGGAAAAGGAAGCTTTGGAAAGGTTAGAAATTCAAACAAATGGTTTTGAGTTTTTTCTTTTTTTTTTGGTCATTTCGTATATATGAACATTGATGTTAGTGATCGAGGAGTGATAAAAAAATCAAAACTAAGTATCAAAAATCAAAAGTATAGAAAAATTCTGCATGGCTTCAACGGGACAACTCACTTGTTTGGAGAGGCAAAGATTGATGGTGTGACGTGACGTGATGTGATAATGATGGAAATATACCAGGTGAAAGTGAATGCAGTCAAGATGATGATGATGACAATGGTGATGATAATGCTGATGATATCTATACTGCAATTACAGCTATTTTAATAGAGACATATTACCCACACTGCAAAAACGGCTGAGTAGCTACAACACAGTATATTGCGTTAATCATGCATTCAGGATGACACTTTATAGTGAGTAAACCCAACTCATTATTGAGTAAAAGTGAGGTTAAACTCAATATATTGAGTACATTGTACTCAATGGTGCGTCTTCATCTATGTTTACTCTCAAAAATGAGTTGGGTTTACTCACTATAAAGTGTTATCCTGGATGCATGGTTAACGCAACATACTGTGTTGTATCTACTCAGCCGTTTTTGCAGTGTACACTTGCAAGACTGATCAAACAACCTCAGTCTTGTGTGATATATTCTTTAGAATTTGACTACAGCTCGTGGAATTTTGAAGTATTTCAATTATTTGATATAATGTGCACATTCCATTACTTTGGGCTGTAGTCAAATTGTAAACGATATATTACACGCTATCGAGGCTGAGGTTGTGGACTTGAACCGTGAAATGGTATATTGTTTCGTGATCAGGCATGCAAATTAAAGTCACTCAAGTTCTATTTATGTTAAAAAAAAAATAGTTTGTGTTAAAGCATTTTTGCAGCTTTGACTTATTGCCTGAGATGTACAATACTGACTGTTTGTGTTCAGGTCATGCTTGCAGAGAGGAAGAGCACAGACGAAGTGTATGCAGTCAAAGTCCTGAAGAAAGACGTTATTGTACAGGATGATGACATTGAATGCACCATGACAGAAAAGAGAGTACTGGCTCTACTTGGAAAACCACCATTCTTAACCTCCTTATTCTGCTGCTTTCAATCTATGGTGAGTTAGATGATGGTGATGATGATGATGATGGTGATGGTGATGATGGTGGTGGTGATGGTGGTGGTGGAGGTGGTGATGGTGCCGGATGGTTATGGTGATGGTGGTGATGATGGTGGTGGTGATGGTGGTGATGATGGTGGTGATGATGATGATGATGATGATGATGGTTGAGGTGGTGATGATGGTGATGGTGGTAATGATGGTTATGATTATATGATGATGATGATTATAGTAATGATGGTGGTGATGAGGATGATGATAGCGATGATAATGATTATGACGATGGTGGTGGTGGTGGTGATGATGATGGTTGAGGTGATGATAATAATGATGATAGTGGTGATGATAGTGATGCGCTTTAGAATATTGTTTAGAAAACGCGTAATATAAATAATAAGTTGGTGATGTGCTATGATGATATTGATGATTGTAATGAAAATGACAGTGATATTTTCTAAATGTTCTTGTGTTAATAGGATCGTTTATACTTTGTTATGGAATTCGTCAATGGCGGTGATCTCATGTTCCACATCCAACAAGTCGGACGATTTAAGGAACCACAGGCAGTGTGAGTAGTACACCTTCTTGACCCGAATAATAGGCCAATTCAAAAATGATTTGCCTACTTTCTTTTGTTAAATAATTGGTGATCAATTTTCTTTCTTGTACAGATTTTTATTCCCTCTTGATAATACTAGAACTATTAAGTAGTAATGAATGTTTGCAGTGATGATGATGACGACAATGATGATATGGTTATAATAATGGTGATAATGACTGATGATGATGATTGTGATATGATGTTGAATGTGATGATGATGATTGTGTTGATTACGATGTTGATGACAAAGAAAGGTCGCAAATCTCTCCAACGAGGTTCATAACTAATTGTTCTATTTCACTATGACATCACATCAAAACATTCTATTGTCTTAACGCAAAGGATCATGGACGCCAGTGGGGGACAGATCCATAACAACAATACGAGAATACACAATAGAAATTGCATTTACAAGACGGAGAGGAAAGAAATGACAACAAAATGCCATAAATATGAAAGTATAAACATAGACACATAACTTACATAAAAACTAGATAATATGAAGCTCAATTTTCAAAGAGAAGGAAGATTTAGTTGAAATTGCCATTGTTTTCGGCGATTCTATCCCCCACTGTAAACACATTGTGACGTCATAATGAAATAGGGCAATTCAATGTGTTTGTATGTACAGTTTCTACGCTGCCGAGATCGTTATTGGATTGCTGTTCTTACACAAAAGAGGAATAGTCTACAGGTAAGAAACATACCTATACATACTAATTACTAAAGGCGCTGTTAAGCTGTGCAACGTTTCCCGCAGTACCGTTGCGACATAACTTACAGCGCGACGCACCTTACCGTGGCCACCTTATTAAAGTTTTGTACAAGTTAACCAATCAGAAAGCGAGAATTTGACCCTAATTTAAAATACACTCCGAGTGTCAAACGGTAAACACTATGAATTGTTCAAAGCGAAAACAAGAATGAAGTTTATAGCGGAGCTCCCGCGCGGGCCGAAGGCCCGCGCGAGCGGAGCACCATACTTAAGAAAAAATGGTAATGCATCGAGTCGATTTTCGATGGTTTTCACACAGGAATCCCAAGCGTACGTCCGACGTCCGACGTCCGACGTCCGCGCCCATCGCGATGCTGATTGGTTGTTATATTTCGGCGGGAACGAAAGTGACGCGCGCGCCAAATAGCGCTAGATCAACAAAGCAAAGTTGTTCTTTTAATTTATCGACAAAAAAGTCAAACAAACAACAACAAAATAGCAGAGCTTACATAAATACAAAATAACAACGGAGAAAGATGAACTTCGAAGAACAAAAAAGTCAAACAAACAACAACAAAATAGCAGAGCTTATTACATTAATACAAAATAACAACGGAGAAAGATGAACTTCGAAGAACAAAGAGAGTTTTGACCGAAGAAGAACATAAACTCGAAGGACACAAAAACGAAGAAATTATACTAAAGAAAAGCAGAAAAGACTGATTCCAAAAGATCAAGAAAACCTATTTGTAGATACCTTCGTGGAAGAATATTAAAAGACTACAGCAATTCAAAAAAAAATTGATAAAGAAGCGACCTTGTTTGTTATGAAAACTGTCTTCAAATCTTCCCTCGGCACAGTTTATTGAAGGATTTTCAAGCTTGGCAGTTGAACTATGAAGAATGTTTAAACCATCAAAATTCAAGTACATACATTTATTCGTCAAAATATGATCAATGTCATTGAAGAGAAGAAAACCTCAGGAAAATAATCACCGATAAAGTAAGTTCAAGATTATTATTTGTTTCAAGTTTTTGAGAGAGAAAAAAAACTGTCTTAATTTGATATACCGAGCGTGAAAAAAAAAAACACCTCAAAACTTGCAATAATTAAGCCTCAAAAAGGAAAAATCCGTTCTCTGTTTTATTATAGAAAGAAAAGAGAAAAAGTTTATCTCCATTTTATTTACTTTTTGAGATAAAAACCGTATATGAAACGATGTTTGTGCATGTGTAAATTGTACTTTGATCGATTGAAAGGTGTTTATTTATGTACTTTTTAAACCTCATAAACAGAAAACATCAAAGATAAATTGAAATACAAACACAATTTAAATTGGTTGAATAACTTCTGTTTATTTAGCAATATTGACTATTTTATGCTTACTAAACGAGCTTTTTTTAGTAGTTTTTACTTCAAAGTCGAAAATGATGTTTTACACAAAGTTTTTCATAATAAAATACCTGGCCTTGTTTTAAAATCCTTGTCTTTTCAAATCGATCTTGTGTTGGTAGAACTTATTCTTGAGGCTTTTAATTCCACTTGAAAATAATTTTTTGTTTTGTTTTGAAGATTTGCCATGACTACTTTTTAGTAAATCCAATACGATAAAAATGTTGTTTTTTTTTACAAAGAAATGCTTTAAAATTTCCTTTTTTCCTTTTAATACATAGTTACCATTCTATTAAGGTCTAGTTCAAATAATGTTTTTGTCAATTTGAAGCTCAAAATCTTGATTTTTCTCAGCGTTTTGTCTTGCTTTTGAAGCAAAAAGGTGCCTTGGCATTGCTGAAACGCGCCAAACTGAGAAGTTGTCACGTTGATTTGAAAAGACTGAAAAAACGCATAAAATTAAAACGACAACAACTCCATGGCCATTACAGCATAGTTACATTTACTACAATTTTCTACTTACAGAAAAGTAATATCCATTGATAGTTTATCTATAAACTTGTTTTTAAAATCCTTTTTTGATGAAAAAACTTTGTGTCGATGATAGGCATAGATTGTTGTTTTGTTTACTGCTATAAAAGTTTGTATAAAGATATCAGTCAACAAGCTTTACATATATTTACAACATTAATATATTGAACCGTAAACATCAACAGAGTAGATTGTTGTTTTGTTTACTGCTATAATAATTTGTATATAGATATCCGTCAACAAGCTTTACATATTTACAACGTTTATATTGACATATTTATAGTATTTATATTGAACTGTAAACATCAACAGAGTAGATTGTTGTTTTGTTTACTGCTATAATAATTTGTATATAACTTAGATATCAGTCAACAAGCTTTACATATTTACAACATTTATATTGAACTGTAAACATCAACAGAGTAGATTGTTGTTTTGTTTACTGCTATAATAATTTGTATATAACTTAGATATCAGTCAACAAGCTTTACATATTTACAACATTTATATTGAACCGTAAACATCAACAGAGTAGATTGTTGTTTTGTTTACTGCTATAATAATTTGTATATAACTTAGATATCAGTCAACAAGCTTTACATATTTACAACATTTATATTGAACCGTAAACATCAACAGAGTAGATTGTTGTTTTGTTTACTGCTATAATAATTTGTATATAGATATCAGTCAACAAGCTTTACATATTTACAACATTTATATTAAACCGTAAACATCAACAGAGTAGATTGTTGTTTTGTTTACTGCTATAATAATTTGTATATAGATATCAGTCAACAAGCTTTACATATTTACAACATTTATATTGACATATTTATAGTATTTATATTGAATCGTAAACATCAACAGAGTAGATACACAAAAACTATATACTTGCACATATTGATGTTGTAAGAAAAAATTAAACTGGGAGCTCCGCTATTAGGTATTACCTAATTTGTATATTAAGTGTCTGAAAAACGTCCCAGGATAATTAAATTTGTAAAGGAGTAGCAAATAATTTGAAAAGAGAAACTTTTGAACACTAAGCTAACTTGTACAAAACTTTAATTGGGTGGCCACGGTAAGGCCCATTATACTGTAAGAATAGTCTCCTTCACAGTTCCCTTCTGGTAGCCGGGCCTTTGCTCTTGTACTGTCGTTCTTAGGACCGCATACACCGTATCGCTAAAGGGGGAGTCGTGCAAGCGCCTGGGATAATTTGACGACCATTATTCTGCTAGTGAAAACCAAGCTTAAGTAAAGGCGCTGTTACACTGTGCAATTTTCTCAGCAACTTGTCTCGCAATGCTTGAAATTGTAAGCTGCCGAGGTTAAGTGATACACTGTAAAGCGATCTCGGCAACTTGCAATGATTTTTCACAATTCATGGTGCTCTGGGGGACTAAGGAAGATAATTGAAAATGTGCGCATGCGTTCTTGAAAAGAAATGCTTTAAAATTGCGACACAAGTTGCTGAAGGGGTGATACACCGTGCAATGGCGTTGCAAGTTGCTGGGATCCGTTGCGAAAAGTAGAACTGAACTCTACTTTGTGCAACGCTGTCTGCAACAAAAAAATAGCGAGACGGCCACTGTTACACTGTGCAATTCTTCAGCAACTTGTGTTGCAACGGCATTGCGAGACAAGTTGCTTAGAAAATTGCGCAGTGTAACAGCGCCTTAAGGCCTATCCAAATTTCTGTTCTTGTATTTCAGGGATTTAAAGCTAGACAATGTGATGCTAGATAGCGATGGTCACATCAAGATAGCTGATTTTGGTATGTGTAAAGAGAACATGGGTGAAGGAAAGACCACGAGAACGTTTTGTGGTACACCAGACTATATAGCACCAGAGGTATGCCGCCTATAGTCACTAGTATATGACCATCGTTATTGTCATGGTGAACGTTATCATTACATCATGCATCATTAACATTGTAATTGTTATCATTATCATTGTTGTTATCACTATCTGAAGAAGATTTTAGATAAACATGCACCATAAAGTCGTCGGTTCCAAGATGATTTACTATTTGTTATCCAAAGGTAAATTCCTAAATATAATAGTGATCGGAGTTATTACAAACAGTACATAAATAAACTGGAATGAAAACGAATGACATTTACTTACAATGATGGACCATCAAAAGTATTTGCGAGTAAATCTAACCATATTAAGCAGAGTGTCCATGAACGTGAACGTAAAGTCAAGTTGTCTTTCCTACCAAAAAAACTAATTATGTGCATACAAAAAAGGTAACAATTCCCTAATGGGAAATAACTTCAGTAAAGAAAAATAAAGAACTATTGTTCACAGTGTTTATGTTGAGAAACCTCAACATCCTGGGGGCCCAAAGTATAAATTGTAGAAAATGTTAATATAATGTTCCGTAATGTTCCATAAAGTATTTCTTTCTTCAAGTACTTGATTCTTCAAGTAAGCACAATTTGGTTATGGGACGAGTAAGAGATGAGCTCTTTGTCTTCACCTGCGCGGATCGAACCTTACCATCTCGGCCAGGGAAGACCTCTTGCACGCGACCAAGCAGCCATCTTCCTCGCGGGAGATTTTGATCAACTACTAAAACGAGATCATCGATTTGCAAGTTGCGTCTTATGGAGAGCCATTTCTGACGGACTTGAAGGAGGGGAACATACTCCCGTAGCCATCTGGACCAAAAGCAGTTAGCCAAAAACTGAGCACATTTCCACTTCTTCCTGCTGTAAATATCTTCTTTGTTGAAGACACCAGGGGGGGTCGCCAACATCTGACCTTGTAGCAGTAAGTGGTTGGGAGTGAGTGGTTCTAAGTCCTTTGGGTCATCACTGACGGGACAAAGAGGACGGCCATTGAGGATGGTGACGACATCAGCAAACACAGTACGAAGGGTTTCTTGATTTACCAAAGCTTTGGGGTTACCAAGGACTCCTTTCATTGCCTTTTTAACACTTCTTACTAGTCGTTCCCACACCCCGCTCATGTGGCTCGCTCCTGGAGGTTGGAAACGCCATTCAACAAAGGGGCAACTATACCACTCCACATCCATTCGACGAAGTTCCACAACCAGCTTGTCATGGTTTAACTCTTTGATAGCTTGCTTTAATTCCCTTTCTGCCCCAACGAAATTAGTTCCGTTATCGCTCCAAATCTGCTTGGGAAATCCTCTGTTGGAGAAGAATCGTCGTAGGCCGTTAATGAAGCTATCTGTCTCCAAAGAACTTAGGTCTTCAATGTGTATAGCACGGCTGTTAAAGCAGACGAAGAGGCATCCATATATTTTCTGCGTAGTGCGACCACGTTTAACCGTAAACGGTCCAAATACATCCACCCCTGTGAAGGTGAATGGGGGCTCATAAGGAGTGAGTCTCTCTTTGGGCAAATCTGCCATAATCTGCTTCATGGTGGATTCATTGTGCCTGCGACAAACGATGCAGCGTCGTAGCACGGAACGTACCAACGATCTTGCTTGGATGATCCAGAATACCCGTCTCAGGAGAGAGACAACATGCTCTCTACCTGCATGAGCATTGGTTTCGTGATAGAAACGCACAATTGACGTAGTGACGACATGATGCTTGGGAAGAATAATGGGATGTTTCTTCTGGAACGTTAGTGGTGCTGAACTTGTTCTGCCTCCAACACAAATCAAACCATCAACCAAAACTGGGTTAAGGTTTGCCAACTTGCTCTGTCCTTTCACTTGCCTTCCGGACTGCAGAGAAGTGAGCTCATCTTGAAAGAACTGTCGCTGTAATAATCTCGCAATTACTTTGGTGGCATATCTGATCTCTTTGATATGAAGAGGACCCCGAGGAGGATTTTGCTTCTGAATAACCATGATGAATCTTAAAACCCAAGCAACAGAGGTTTGGAGGCGAGACCAGGAAAAAAATCTGTTCAAGA
This sequence comes from Metridium senile, assembly GCA_949775045.1. Taxonomy (NCBI): domain Eukaryota; kingdom Metazoa; phylum Cnidaria; class Anthozoa; order Actiniaria; family Metridiidae; genus Metridium; species Metridium senile. Next base: position 20,831,379 of record OX459099.1, read on the forward strand.
GACGATCTAGTGGTGAACCAGAAGAGATATAGCAGACACTTTGGACCTTTGGCTGTGTAATTTCCTTGTCATCTGTTGGAACTTCACCTACTGCCGATGAGGGCCAGAAGTCATCAGAGTGACGTAAAAAGCTCGGTCCGGACAGCCAACAGCAGTTAGAATTGAACTCATCAATCTTCATTCCACGTGATCCATAATCTGCAGGGTTGTAGACTCCGGGAACGTACCTCCACTGACTAGGAAGGGATAACTCGTGGATCTCTGAGATTCTAAAGGCAACAAATGGACGGAAGCGTCTCGTTGTATTCATAATGTACTGAAGAACTGTCATAGAATCGACCCATAGATAGGTTTCATCAATAGGCACGTCTAATTCAGCTCTGACCATACCATACAGTCTTGCAGACATCACAGCAGCTTGTAATTCGAGGCGTGGAATCGACCAGTCCTTTAGTGGAGTGTTTCGTGACTTGCCAATAACGAGGGTAACATGAATGAGTCCATTAGAATCGACAATTCTAATGTAGCAACATGCGGCCAAACCTTGCTTCGATGCATCAGAGAAGAAATGCAGCTGTGTGCTTGTAACACTAGTCGTAAGTGGGTGCTTGTAGCATCTTGGGATGCTGATATTCTTTAGTCGCTCAAGCATATCTAACCAATTGTTCCATTGTGAAACATAAGGCTCTTGAATGGTCTCATCCCAGTCGTACTTTGTCCTCCATAGTTCTTGAATGATTATCTTGGCCAAAAGTACAAATGGACTCAGAAAGCCAAGTGGATCATACAGTGAACTGACAATTGATAATACGCCACGCTTCGTTTGGGGCTTATCGGTATTCACAGAGTTGAAGTAGAAGTAATCATTCTCAGCATTCCATTTCAAACCAAGTGCTCTTTCGTTGGGAAGCTCATCAAAGTCAAGATTTACATCTGGTTTAGCTCTTCGTTCTTTAGGAATAGACGCTAATACTTTGCGACTGTTGGACATAAACTTTGTAAGATTGTAGCCTCCTTCTCGAGTCAAAGCAATCAGTTGATCGGCTAGACGTATGGCCTCTTCTTCTGTTGGAACTGACTTTAGTTCATCATCAACGTAGAAGTTCCTTCTTACAGTGTCTATAGCTGTGCTATCATAGACACCTTCATTATCATCTGCGATTTGTTTCAGCGTGCTGTTAGCACAGCAAGGTGACGATTTGGCTCCAAATATATGTACTAACATCTTGTAAACGCTTGGAAGACTGTCAACTCCATCCGACCACCACAAGAAACGCAGGGCGTCTGTGTCTTTAGCGATGACTCTGGTCTGGTGAAACATGGCTTCTATGTCGGATGTCAGTGCAATACGCTCCTCACGGAATCGTAGAAGTACTCCAATCAAGTTATTTGTACGATCTGGTCCTTGAACAAGCTGATCATTTAGCGATGTACCTTGAAACTTAGCTGCAGCGTCAAAGACTACCCTTACTTTGCCTGGCTTATTAGCATTGAAGACTGGGTGATGTGGAAGATACCAAGTGATGTTGGTGGTCTTTGAGACTTCTTCTTCAGTTAATTTCCTTGCATAACCTTTGTCAACGTAGTCATCAATAACATCTTTGTACTTTGTATGGAGTTGTGGATTCTTCTTTAAACGTCCCTTTAAGCTAGATAATCTGGCATCTGCTAAAACTCTGTTGTTCGGCAGTTGAACATTTTCGTCTCTCCACAGTAGACCCATCTGATAGTGTCCATCAGCCTTTGAAATAGTGTCCTCTATAATCTTTATAGCATTCGTATCTTCAACTGACAAAGTCTTTGATGCGCTTCTTTCGATGCCACTTGACTCGATCTCCCAGAACCTCTTCAAGCTTTCCTCAACAGCGTTATCTTTACTGCAAGTACAATTAACATTTAAGGTTGATTTCTCATCAGATGTTCGTCCCAGGACACTCCAACCAAGTACTGTCTGAATGGCAAACGGTTGACTCGGGAGTCCTTTGATGACATCGATAGGAACGAACGCTTCTGGAACATCTGTCCCAAGTAGTACAGATATCTTCGACCTTTCAACATCAGGAAATGGTATTGACTGTAAATGTGGAAGCTCGTGGATGCCTTTCTTTGAATGACGTAGTGGTATGTCGAGATCCTTCACTGCCCATGCTGTCGAGACATTTACTTGCACAGTAGATAGAGAGTCAATAGAAGAAACTTTAAAGTTCACCTTTGATGCATGTCCTTTAACATTCTTGTCTGTTACAGTAGTGATGAAGAACGTCTGTGGATCTGCTTTCATTCCAAGTTGTAAGGCTAGAGACTCATCAATCAAAGTGGTATCTGACCCAGAATCAATGAGAGCATAGGTGGTTACTGTTTTGTTATTCTCACCAAAGACTACAATCGGAATAACTTGAAGAAGAGCGGAGACATTTCCTTGAGAAGACAGGTTGTTAGTTTGTGAGGTTGTAGCACCAGGTTGAACAGTATTGAGTGGCAGAGAAACAGTACTAGACAGCTGTGTGTTAGCAGCTTGTTGCTTCGATGAATCGTGTAACAAAGAGTGATGACTTTTCCCACAAACTTTACAGCGTGATGATGACGGACATGCACGACACATATGACGTCTTGAGCTAATACAGTTCAGGCACAATCCTTGTTTGACAACAAATTCGCGGCGATCTTTCACAGACTTTGACTTGAAACTTTCACAGCAATACAAAGGGTGTGATTTGGAACACAATATACACGTTGCACTCGAAGACTTAAGCGTAGAATTTGCAGAAGTTTCTTTCAAGCCTTGAGTGGTCGTATTGATAGAAGGCTCTGAAGTGGACATCGTAGTAGCTTTAAACATGGGTCTTGGCGTCACATTCTTGGCAATGGCATTTTCAGACGATGCACTTGAGAAGAAAGGATGGTTAACAGCACAGGTTTTGTTCTTCAAGAAGTGGACAACATTTCCGAAGTTTGGCATAGTCTGACCCTTTTCTTCTAGCTTACGTAAATATTCTCCAAAGCTTGTCTGCATATTTCTTGGAAGTCTAAGCACGATCCTCTCTAGATGGTCTGTATTTATCTCTTGAAGACAGTTCATAGATTTCAAAGTTTCATAGGTGCTTTCAACATCATCAGCAAATGCTTGTAATCCTTTCCGGTCGTTGTAGTTAATCTGTGGTCCCTTGAGTTTGTCGATACAGGCACGTACTATTTGACACGGTTGACCAAAACGTCTTTGTAGAAGGTCCAATGCTTTACGTAAACCACCAGATATAGTTTCATAGGGTAACGCCATCTTCAACGGAGCTCCTTCTAGATGCTGTAGAAGAGAAGCCATTTTCAGTGACTCGTCTAGAGGTTTGCACTCAACCAACTGATTAAACCTTTGTCGAAAGCTTGGGAATTCTTCAGGGTTGCCACTGAACTTTCTCACTTTAATCAATGGAATTTCTTGTGATAAGCTGATTCGTTCCATAGTCTTTACCATGGCGTTAAGAATATCTTTGTTGTGTTCAAGTGGTGTAGTCGGTTGATCTGGGATGACACAAGTTGAAATAAGTTCAGGTCCTGTTGAACAATTTTTCCTTAGAGGCGAGGTTGTACAAGGTGTAGTTGTAAAGTGATGAAGTTGGTCTATTTCGGGTTTCAAAGTAGGCGTTGATGGTTCAGCTTGTAGTGATGTCGATGTAGATTTACCGCCATACGGAATGGGTGTGACTTCACGTGGGAATTCGTCGTCATATTCCTGTCTTTCTACATCAGAAAACTCTTTCTTTGCCATTTCAACATCCATCATAGCTATACGAGTACGGTTCTTTGCATCTTCAACACTTCTTTCGGCTTCAAGTCGTGCAATCTCCATGCGACGTTGAAGTTCCAACTCAAGTCGTTTAGATTCAATCAATAAGGATCTTTGTATCCGTTGCTCAGCATGATCTTGCATTATTCTCGATTTTTCAAACTCGTGTTCAGCTTTACGAAGCCTTTCACTCACATCAGATCTTTTGCTTGAAGTGGACTTAATTGATCGTCGTGATCCTACACTTATCGAAGATGGAGCAGAATAACTTGCCATGTTAGCAATCGGATCTTTTCCCACTGTTGTTGGCCATGTATTATTTGCAGTAATACGATTATCTTGAGTAAATTGTGCTGAATCAGAAGTTATTGGACGACTAAATTGGGCGTTCGCGTCTTTCAAGTATAACTCCACCTTTGAGCCATATACGTCGATCTTTGCTTGTTGGTCGATTAACTGTTCGATTGCTCTCTGTTGATCACTTGGGTTTTCATCTCCAAGACCTGTTATGTAATCATTTGTTATTTGTTCAAAGCGTTTCCAAGCAGCGTTTAGTTTGGCGTGTATTTCCTTCACACGAACAATATTCCCATAGTCAGAAATCAAAGATTCAATTTCGTTGAAGAGTCTTGTCAAATATCCAAGATGACCTTGCCTTGATTTGTTAGAAGTATTTGTAGCCATGAAGCTAGTAGACTGCAGAATTCACATTGAATTTACGATGAAGAAGATTTTAGATAAACATGCACCATAAAGTCGTCGGTTCCAAGATGATTTACTATTTGTTATCCAAAGGTAAATTCCTAAATATAATAGTGATCGGAGTTATTACAAACAGTACATAAATAAACTGGAATGAAAACGAATGACATTTACTTACAATGATGGACCATCAAAAGTATTTGCGAGTAAATCTAACCATATTAAGCAGAGTGTCCATGAACGTGAACGTAAAGTCAAGTTGTCTTTCCTACCAAAAAAACTAATTATGTGCATACAAAAAAGGTAACAATTCCCTAATGGGAAATAACTTCAGTAAAGAAAAATAAAGAACTATTGTTCACAGTGTTTATGTTGAGAAACCTCAACACTATCATTATAATCATTGACATGATTGTCATTTATCGTTATCGACAATCATCATGGGTATCATTGTGAACGTTATCATAATTAATCATGATTAACGGTGATTAACGTTATTATCTTTGTTATAGTTATCATTATTGTTTTTGACATCGTTGTCATTATCATTATTGTAATCGGCGTTATCATTTTATTGTCATCGTTATCATTATGGTTCTTATCATTATAATTATATCATTATAATTGACATCATCGTTAACATTATCATCACCGTTATTATTATCTTTATCGTTATCATTATAGTCATTGATATCATTATCCAGGGTTCATGCTACTCCTTAAACTCCTTGAAAACTCCTTAGATTTGATTTACGTTTTTAAGGGCACTTCAAAAGCCCTTGAATTTTAGAAAATCAGCAAAAACTCCTTAAAAACTCCTTAATTCTATCTAAAGTAGTGTAAAAATTTGAGTATTGCAAATTAAAGTTAAGTAAAAATTCTAGTATTGTACATCATTTTCGTAAATTTTCGTATATCAAAGTTGTCGCAAAAAGTGCGTAAAAATTACTTTTTGGTCCTTGAAAACTCCTTGAAAACTCCTTAGATTTTGTTTACTGACATCAGCACGAACCCTGTTATCGTTACTATTATCATCGACATTGTTATGATCATCACCATGAGTGTCAAGAGTTCAATGAGGGTCCTGAAGGGGGTGTCCGAATCCCATTTCCCAGTTTATATTTGGACCAAATCCCAGTCATAATCCCATCGGTTTTGCTCAAGTTTTCAATCCCATTCCCATTTTCTATTGTTCTTTTATTTGTAAATCCCAGTCCCAGTGCATCAATCCCATTTTCCCAGTCAAAAATAAGGCCAATCCCAGCTCCCATTTTACCCCTTCAGGACCCTCTTCAATACACGAATAGACTTTTCCCGAATTCGCTTCGATGATCTCAAAACAATGGTTTCAAGTCGACGTTGAAAAAAAAAACAATCAAGTTCAGTCTTTGAACCTTTGTTTTATGACCATCCAAGCGAATTTTGGAAAGGTCTATCGTTTCGTACTTACCGCTTCTTACAAGTATGTTGTGTCTTGTCTCAGATCGTAGCATATCAACCATACGGGTATTCCGTGGACTGGTGGGCGCTGGGTGTCTTGATCTATGAAATGTTAGCAGGACAGGTAGGTTAACTCGTGGATACCATACAGGTTAACTCATATACCAATTTTCGTATGACTATGAAAAGCTCACGGCATGGACGCGGTCAAGGCACGACAAGGCATGTCAAAAAATTCTAGAAACATCACGGTCGCGGCAAGACACGCACACGGCACTGAACTTGTCACAGTCACACGAAATCTGTTCTATAAATACATTAACTTAATTACATGGCAATTAAATTGAAATGTTTGTTTCAGCCTCCCTTCGATGGTGACGACGAGGACGAGCTGTTTAATTCTATTTTAGAGCACAATGTATCATATCCTAAGTCAATGTCTAAAGAATCCGTGTCTATTATTAAAGGGGTGAGTGTCATCTTTGCCATCATTATCATCGTTATCATTATTATCATCATCGTTATTAATATATCGTTGCCATCATTATGATCATCACCTTTTTATTATCATCATTATCATCATCATTATTATTACCATCATTAGTGTCATATCACTATTAGTGAGTGTTGGTGTCATCTGTGTCACATTAGCATCGTTATCATCATTGTCATCATCACCATTTTTATTTTCGTTATCATTAATATTATCATCATTAGTATCATATCATTACTAGTGAGTGTCGGTGTCATCTATGTCATCATTAGCATCGTTATCATCATCATACTCATTACCATCTCATTATCATCATTATCGTCATTATATCATCGCCATCATTATTATCATCATCACCATCATCACCATTATAGTATTATAATCATTATTCTCATTTCATCGTCAGTCATTATTATTATCATCATCATTATCATATCACTGCCATTATTATTATCATAGTCACCATCATTATCATTCATCATTGATCATCATTAATCATTATCGCTGTCATCATCATCATCATCCATTATTATCATCATTGATTCTCTTGTTTCTTTATCAGTTCCTTACGAAACACCCAGCTAAACGTCTTGGTTGTTCTGACAATGGAGAGTTTGAGATTCGTGATCACCTGTTCTTCCGGCATATTGACTGGGTGAAATTAACTGCCAGAGAAGTTCAGCCTCCTTTCAAACCTAAAATCGTAAGTATAATACTTTTATTGAACTACACAAGGGCTAACCATGGTGTACTCTACGGCCTGTTTGGGTGTTATTGGAAAAAAGTTTAACTTTATTAATAAGTGACTCAAAAACACACTAAAGGGAAAGAAATGAAGAAAGACTGAAGAAGCGAGATAAACAAAGGCAAAGTGGGAGAATGAAAAGATAAGGGAAGGGAAACAATTAATGGGAATTAACGGGATAGAAAGGGACAGAGAAAAAGCAAAAAAAGTTAACTTAGAGTGAAAAGAAAAGAACAGGAAATGGAAAATGGAAAAGTAAATGGAAGTGAAGAAATAAAAAAACGGAAATAAAATGAGGCTACCCAAAAAAATATCTACTTTTGTCAAAGATTCTTATAAGAAGTTGCTTGTTGATAATACTTTTCTTCTGGTTTTCCTAGAAATCCAAGCGTTCATTTGATAATTTTGATCCCGAGTTCACCGACGAGGCAGCCCGACTGACTCCATGCGACAAGTCATTCATAGCGAACATCAACCCCAAGGACTTCGAGGGCTTCTCCTATGTCAATCCTGAATACGAATCAATCGAAGGCGAAATCACCCTCTGAGGGGGTGGTGATAGTCGGTATTTTAGGTTATTTCTCAATTTAATCATAAACAAATTAGTATCGTTCCCAGTTGCACACGGATGAAATTAGACGTTGTCTTACTGGGAACGACTCACATCGATCGTTTCTAGTTCCTCTCGATTGAAATAAGACGTTATACTGGGAACGACTCACGTTATTCGTTTCTAGTTCCTCTCCAATGAATTAAGACGTCATACTGGGAACCACTCCAATTATTCGATTCCAGTTCCTGTCGAATGAATTAAAACGTCATACTTGGAACGACCCACATTATTCGATTCCAGTTTCTCTCTAACAAAGTTGATTTTTGTTAGACTCCAAAGTCGTTCCCAGTAATGCTGTTAAAATTTGAACGTCGAGAGATTAGGTGCGACTCCCATAATTCGTTCCCAGTTATTCTCGGACAGAGTTGAGCGCGGGCAAAATGGGAATAACTTTGTGTGGTTGGTTCGCTTCCAGTTCTCTTCTTATCAAATTGAACTTCGTGGACTGGGAGCGAATCACATGGCAGTAGATGGTGCAGGGTTTAGTCACGTGATTCGTTGTCACTCCTTTTCCACTGGAACACGCCTTAGTGGTCTGGGAACTACTCAAATTGTTTGATATTAATTAATTTAGCAGATATACTTATGGTCAGCGGTTATGCTTTCAAAATAGTAGTGTGGGTTGCCTGTGGTATTTCACTAAAAGAAGTTGTGCGGATTACCTGTGTTATCACAGACTGAATGTTTGGAGCCTAAAATAATATTTCGTATATATAAATATATTATACTTATGTGCAGGGTTGGTTACTCTAAGGATGGTATTGTGGGCTTCCTGTGTTATAGCAGACCAAGAGGTCTGGGGCTAGAATGAATAAGAAAAATAAGAAATATGAATAGCTTTTGTTCCAGTTATACGCCTTTCAACCTTGGCCTCGACTTGAGTTCATTGTTCATAACCATGTGCGTTTTACTTAGACTGCGAGCAGTCCCTACTTTTCCCTCCGGATTCAGAAAATTTTAACTTTTCCCCCTTTTCGCCCCCAATCCCCTCTCGTCCGTGTTTTATTTAAATGCTCATTTTTCTCTCGTTTTCCTCGGAATCTGGAGGGAAAAGAAGGGACTGTTCGCAGTCTACGTTTTACTGGAATAACTGTTATACAATGTAGTTAGTTGTTTATGAACGTCAAAATTGATCTATTAGGAGAGTTTTGAAATTTTTTGGGACTTAATTATTCTATTACATAGAGATAAGATAATTCTATTTGTAAGTTCAGTTGTGTTCACTAATTTTCGGGATTTTTTGTTTCGGATTATCCAAGTTTCTCTTTCTTAAGCTTCGGTTTCTTCATTACGCAGCCTTATTTACGATGGCATACCACGTATTTTGAGACTAAAGGCTGTCCAAAGAAGACATCGAAATTGATCACCCAGACTCTTTAGAATTCATCTCGGAAATGCACAATCGAGGGGGAATGGTTTTGAAACTTCTTGAACTATTACACAAGTTCTAAAGAACATACATATCACGGCATTACACGCTAGAGGGGAGTCTGGGTTTGAGGCCTGGCGAAAATACGCTGGTCTTCATTTCTAATACTTGAAGTAGCTAGCTCAAAAATCTATCAAATCTTTGCGTTGCGTACAAAATTTTGACCGCTTTCTATTTCCCTGCAAGTTATATTTTGCTTCTTTTATTCTTGAAGCCGCGTGGCTGCACAGCGCGCCTTAAATAGCGGTCTGTACATAGAGCTGTCTGTGAAGCGCATAGAGACGATGTGAGAAGTAAAGAGACGATGTGAGAAAGTATAGAGACAATGTGAAAGCGTATAGAGACGATATGACGGTGTGAGAATGTATAGACGATGTAAGGACGTATAGAGACGATGTGAGAACGTATAGAGACGGTGTTAGAATGTATAGACGATGTGAGGACGCATAGAGACGATGTGAGAACGTATAGAAACGATGTTAGAAAGTATAGAGACGATGTGAGAACGTATATATAGAGATGATGTGGTTTGAGCTTGTTCTTATGCTGCTAGTAAAACTAGGCTTGAGTAGCGATGCTTACATATAGTTTTTTTCATTTGCAATATAGGATTTGCTTAAGGTTAAGCACGCTTAATAGTTTCTCATAGAAATGTGTAAAAGTTCAACTTTAGAATTCATGTGCGAATATATATTAGAGGTGGTCATTGTTTTGCGCGCCTCGCTGAATATCGTAAAACTCAATATTAGTAGATATTAGAATATTGAAATAATGATAATAAAAATAGCAAGAGACATGTCTCACGAAGCAGCTTTTCATATGCCAATGCATTGCAAGCCTCACTTTGACTTAATAAAACAAAATCAACAAAGCGAGGCCTGTGTGGCACTTGGATATGATCAGCTGCTACGTGAGAAAGGTTCATTAATAATTTTAATAGACCTCTTTACCTCCGTAAGCAAATTGCCCAATTCAGAACACGTGGCATTCTCTTGAGAACTGTTCTTTTATGATGAACGTGTTATAACATTTAAGCCTGGTTCACACGAGCGTCATAATCATAAGCAAGAAAACAAAAGATTTATTATCTGGGGAATTAGAAAACAAAGACCAAAGTGTTTCCTTTTCTAATTTCTTTTCATTTGCTTATGATTATGATTACGATTATGACGCAGTGTGAACCAGACTTTACATGTGAAAGAATCAACTCCCAAGGGTAGCATCACGTGATCTGAAATGGGTAAACAAACAAGGACGGTAAAAGAGGTTAATTTTCTCGTCACAAGTATTCAAGGTGCAATGGTTTATGTATAGGATAATGGGTGGAGATTTCTCATTATATAAGCAGTTATAATTTATTCATTTGTTGTCTTTGGTCAGCGGACATTGTACATATAATAGAAATGTAGTTATTCTATGTAGTCATGACGTAATCACGGATGTAAGCTCATTTTGAGTTAAGATATTAAATTTGACACTCACTACTTGTGTGGAGTTATGAATTTTATCAGTATACAGCATTATTATTAGTAGTATAGGAAAGCGCACGATCTCCCAGATTTTTTATTTATAATATACTGAAAAACTAATTGGTGCTCTACAGAGTACAATTTACGATTTAATTGTACTCCTCTCGTCCAATCAGAATTGAGTAATTTTGTACAGTATGTTATAATCATTATTATTATTATCGTTGTCATTATCAACAGCATCGACTGAACACAGGATCAATTTCCCGCCAAGGGCATAGGATATTTCCTCATGTATCTGTATTTCACTAGCTAGTGACTTATACACCGAATGCATTTCAATTCATTATTCACTTCAATTCTGCGTTTCCATTTACGTGTTTACAGCATAACGCGCCTTACCGTAGCCATGCACCCAATTAATGTTTTGTACAAGTTAGCTTAGCGTTCAAAAGTTTCTCTTTTCAAATTATTTGTTACACCTTTTCAAATTTAAACATCCTGGGAGGTTTTTCAGCCACTTATAAACTTCACTCTTGTCTTCGCTTTAAACATTTCAAAGTGTTTACCGTTTGACACTCGGTGTGTCTTTTATATTAAGGTCAAATTCTCGCTTTCTAATTGGTTAACTTGTACAAAACTTTAATTAGGTGGCCACGGTAAGGTGCATCGAGCTGTAATATTACCTTAGACATTAATATCGCCCTGGTTGTCCGGCTGCTTTAAATATCCAGGGTGGTTGGTCCTTGTGGTGTAGTGGTAACACGTCGGAAATGGAAAATTAAATTCATACAAATCAAGAAATTCACTGCAGTATTTAAAACTTCACTCGTTTTTATTACAATTTCTTATAACAATTTCTTAATGTACACACTTTGTTTTCTTGTTAATATTCATATTTATAATTGCTCTAATATTATAGTAAACTCTCTAAGACGTTGAAGGAATTCAAAAAGTGCATTCCTGTACCGTACATTTACGGTTCGCCGATTTTACGTAAATTTACGCAAACGCACTTTAGCGTATTTAATTATTTAACCAATAGGAATTGTGGGAGCACATTAAATTCCAAATGCATTGTTTTAATGACGGTAAAATAACAGTATTTCAGAAGTCAGAATTAATATTCAATAGTGGTTATAATAACAGTGCATTTGCAATAGACATTTTCACGGTTCGCGCCAACAATAAACGTCAGCCTCGATAGCATGTAATATATTCTTTACAATTTGACTACAGCTCGCGGTAATTTAAGAATTTAAGGAACGTACACATTATCAAACGATTGAAGCTAATTTAAACGCTTTAGAATATATTACACGCTATCGAGGCTGAGGTTGTTCGACGAGAACCGTGAAAAGGATCTCCCACAATTCCTATCGGTCTCAGGCCATCCATTTCCAGATGGCCAACGTTCATTGAAATAGGTGTATCATTGGAGTACTTAAAGCATATGATAAGCTATTTACAAAGATATTCTCATAATTAATTAACTAATAATTTAACACTAATATTCAAGCAATTTTTACTCAAAATATTTCCATAAAAAATATTTGGCTCGGCATTCTTTGTTTTTCATTCTTATTAGCGCCGATTGCATTAATTTTGGATTTGAAATCCGTAGCATTATCTGCAAATTCATACTAAATCATTGCCACAATTGGACTTTTTAATACTAGACAGAAAAGAGCAAAACTCATTTGGGCTACCTGTGGTATTGACTTTAGCTCGTTCTAGCTTTCGCGCGACCAAAGCAGCCACATCTAGCCCACGCAACTTCCCCGCTCTTTTTCTTAGACGAGAGACTACAATGACTAATGTAAAGCTTCTGGGTTTTTTTCACACTAGTGATAATCATATAAGCAACATACACCGACTCAGTTAGGCTTTGCTTTTAGCCACACTTGTCTTATCTCACACCTAGTCGAGAAATGCTTCACTGAGTCTGCGTATGTTGCTTATGCTTATGTCGCTAGTGCGCGCGAACCAGGCTTTAGAATTCACAATTGTTTCAAGTTAAAAATCTCATTTCAAAAAAATTTGGAGATTTTTGCCATTTAATCGTTGAATCAAACACTCGAAATTTCACACACTTTACAGGCCTATTTTTCGGCCTCATTAATAAATCTTAAATAAACTATTTATCTTATGTATTTGATGATTAATTAATAATCCTATAAATTACTCCATTTTACAGCTGATTTCAATATATTGTCTAATATGAAACTTTCGGCAGTTTTTTTCTACTTTTTTCACTGCGACAAATGGCTTCTAATGTGTTTCAAAAGTTTGTTATAGTTCTGCCAACCAACCATTTTTATCAAAATTAAGAAAATTAAATAATCTATTGTGAAAATGGTTGGCAAATTAGCATCACAATACCAACACTTGTAAACACTACGCTTACCTATATTGACAATATTTTGCAAACAGCTTTAACAATTATAATTCTCTAAAGATAAAAACATCTAATTTTGGGTTACCTGTGGAGGCCTGGTCACCATACGCTGTCCAGTATATTATTATTCTCGTCGGTAATATCAAAACAGGTATCAGCCCATGGGTGATCATCATCGTACAAGGGGGGAGGGGAGGGTGGCATGTACTTGAATAAAGACTGCGTCGCATCGGTTAATGCGGTGGGGGAGGGGGTAGTGAGATGGTCTCTTGGGTGAGGGTGAATAGCTACCCCTTGTATTGTAAGATCAAGTTCAGGATCGGCATGGAAACTGTCGTCATGACTACCAGTAGAAGAGAGAGGGCTTAATGCTGACGAACTCAGGGAATTCCTGGAAGGACTGTCTAAGTTTATCCCATGAGCATCTGCGAGCTCACGAATGCTTTCATCAAGTTCATCGTTTAATAGTGAATGCCAGCTGAATTTTCCTTTTAACCCACCTGAAAACGGTGGTATTTCTTCCTCGGAAAACACACAATCGTCGAAGAGATCTGAAGGATCCGTGACTCGTAGAGAGTTGAACTTTTGTCGTTTAATCTTCGGCTCGTCGTTTGCTCGTGTTCCATACCGTTTGCGGTCGTTTTCCAATGTCTTCTTAGCTGTCTTCTTGGAGTTCTTTTTAGAGTTTTTCTGTGTATTCACACCACGTCGTCGTTTGAAAACACCGTCGACAAACATATCGGCGTAAGCTGGGTCGATCTTCCAGAAGCCTCCTTTTCCTGGCTCATCTTTCTTTCTTGCTACTTTAACAAAACATTTGTTCAACGAGAGATTGTGACGGATTGAATTCTGAAATAGAAAACATTAGAATATTAATAAGAAAATTTGAATATTGAACAATTATTCGCCTAAAGCAAGGTGAATATCGAAAAGTAGTCTGACTGGTGATGATGATTATGATGGCGATGACGATTATGATGACGATGATGATACAGATGACGATGATGATACAGATGATGATGATGATTATGATGGCGATGACAATTATGATGATGATGATGATACAGATGATGATGATGATGACGATCAGTGATTAAAAATATTCTTTTAACAAAAACCATGTATCATTGCTACTGAATAATTTAATGAAACGAATAATTATAAAGATAGTTGAAAAAAGTGAAAACTTCTCTATTATTCGCCAGCTAAAATTACTACAAACACTTTGAACAAAAGGCGCTATGCATCAAAGAAGCTGAATTCACAAAAAACTGTGTTATCTTTTGACATTTAGATATTAAAATAAATATTACGGTAAAAATGGCGACTAACGGCTAGCAAAACGATCTCAATAGATTAAACTACACCGAACTAAAATGATTATAGCCACTGTATGCCAAGGAAAACACTTTGACATGTATGCAGAATGTCAAGGATATTTGCAGAGAAATTTTAAGATTATTTATCGACACTTTTGAGTCACAATGGAAAACGAAGTTATTATCGTAAATGTTGAAACATCAACACAAAATGTGTTTGAAATAATATTCTTCCTTTAAGCGCTTCGAGAATTTACTCAGCTTTTTTTTTAATAACAAAAAATGTTATTTCTACAGAGAAATTGTAAGTAGAATTTTGCTGCAATTTGACTTTAACTGGTAGAAAAATAGTTAAGCGAACTACGATATGGATTGAAATTGTTCTATGTTGAAAAACTTTCGCACAACTGAATCTGACAATTAATTCAACTTTCTACAGTTATGAATATTATTAAGAAATTTGTTCAAATATTTGCTTTATTCGTAGACGGAAATATTGAGAATGGACGAATTGACTTTCGAAATGAAAGAAAGCAAATAAAGTTGATAAAATTGGACGATTAGAGCTCATAGAAATGATGAAAAAGCGGCTTTTGCAATGCGCTCGCTTCGGCAAAACTTAATTACAACTTTGGTGATAATTATATAATGAAGATTTTTTTTCTCGCCAAAGTTATTTTGAGCTTAAGTTCTAATCCGCAAAAACAACTATCTTGGGATTAAAAATTATTAAAACCACATAAAAATAGCATGTTTTTAGGATTTTTTTTTTTTTGGAATTAAAATTGCAAATTTAATATCTATATTCAATTTAAATTGGACAAGAAAATCTTCACAGGGAGCCGTTCCCTTCATTATGAATTATAAATAGAAATTGTGCTGTCTTAATATCTATATTAAATTCGTTTTTCTTCTTTTGTACTATATTAGTTGTTTCTATGTTTCTTTTTTTGTTTCACTTCTTTTTATTGAAGGAAAACATTGCCGATTTTCGGCTTTCTAGTTGTTGTTGAAAGTCTTCAAACCTCACAAAAACATCCCGAACAAACAACCAATACATACTAGTTTCGCAGGTTATTAAAAGAATTAGAAAAAGGAAATCCCATTTCCTAGAATAAATAAGCTTTTTCTATCTCAATTAAGTAAAATCAATTGTCGAGAAAGCCATGCGGCATTCTCGATGTGAGGCAAATTTTGAGCAAAATTAAACATGGCGAAGATGACATGATCCGGAGAAATATAATTGAGTTGTTTTATTCGCTATTTTTCTTGTGGTTGGCGAGAAAACAATATTACACTTAAAAAGCCAATGAATAAAGTTTCAAAACACTCGTGGCCCAATATAAATTTAACTTGAGATCTACCTGATAAATAATTTTAATTTTTTAACGAGGAAAAAGTGGGATGTTCGGTCGATTCTCGCTTGGGGCACTCCTACATTCTTAACTAATATGCCTCTCATTTGTCATTTACTAAAAGCTTTTCAATTTCTTCGTTTAAAACGAAAGGGACTGCTACTTCCTTTTACAGAATTCTTTACATTTTAAGGAATACAGTTAAGAAGACAAAGAATTAACGGATAATAAATGTATAAAAATAACTTTGCATATTCTTTGTCAATTGTTAAATTGTTTTTTCACTATGCTTTAAAACGGAACGGTTTTTCTTATTTTTGAACAAAGTTCAACATTTTCAAATGTATTAGTTAGGGAAATGCCTGGTTTGCATGCAATAAAAATAGGAAAGAAACTAAAGAACAAAAAGTACAATTTGCGTACTTCGTTTATTAATTTAAAAAGAAAAAAGGTAAGAAGAAGCAACTTCCTTTGGTACAAAACCACCAAACATTTTTTAAGTGTCTAGTTCCTGCACTATATATTAAAAAGCATATTTCAACAACGAAGAAAAAAACGGATAAATAATTAGCATTACAATTCAAAAATCACGAAAGATGTTGTCTTCAAGTTTTTAAAAGCAGATTTCTTTTTCTCAAAGGGTTTTAGTTTTCCCAAGACTCGTCTAAAATGTTTCGAAAAATAACAACAACAACCGGCTTTTTGTATAAAGAAGACACCAACGAACAAACGACCAAACAAAACTCTCTCATACATAAACACACTTTCACCTGGACGGAATTCAAAATCAGATAACGCTTCATTTTTATTTTGAGAACTTCTAAAGTGGGTACAACACTAATTGGTCTGTCGTAAAATGTTTAGGATGTGACATATTAGTCGTGAAGAAGCGAGAAGCAGCCATCACTCCATTTCATATGTTAGATATTTATATCGCAAAATGTAAACAAGAAAATGTGCGTATGGGTTTTCACTTAGTTGTATTTACTCTTTATGGCTTAATCCGTTTGACAGGTCATGGATTGTACATACAGGTCACCTTTTGCTCTTTCCGTACGAATAAATAAAAGCTTTTTTCCTAGCTCAAAACCGCGAAGGAAATGAAACTACACCCTCGAAAGAACTCATGAAAAAAAAAAACGGAAAAAAGCAACGCATAAAAAAAACAATGTTCTTCGACGAAAGTGATTGCAGTGCACATTTTCTAGTATTTCTTGAGAATAAATTGTATCATATGTATTTTACTTTCGCGTTGATAATTACTTTTGCACCAGTTAAGTTTACTTTGAACAATTTGTTTTATTAGGACGAAGCTTTTGAAACTTCCTCCCATAAAAGTATAATTTTTAGCTCAAAAATCACAAGACATTGCTATTTAAACTTATTATTCTGAAATAATAATTCTTATTTTGAAGAAGAAGAGAAAAAGAGGATTTCTTTTTAGTTTTTCAATTTTTAAATATTTACCTTTGAAATTTTATTTTCTCGACGTCGAAAATCTATCTCGAAAAATAATGTTTCTAAGCCTTGAAAGTTTATAACATAACAAATTGAAATTACATAAACTTGTTTGAACTATCAATAATTATTTATAACAGGAAACCGGCTGCAAGGACTTTTTCAATTTAATTTTTTTTACATATATTGAACTCCGAGTTGGCTTATCAGAAATTGAAGATTTCCTTTTCAAACTGACAGCCCAGTGGCTTTGATAATTACAATAAACGCAGTCGGACAAAATTCAGATCCCAAAACAATTGAAGTTAATGTTTTTGAAAAGAATGCAAGCTGCAAGAAGATTCGGGGAGATTTGTTTCAATGTATGACAATACAATTTGAATAATAATTACAATTTTCACAACGAAAAAGCATAATTTAACTCACGAAATAGGCAGCTGAAAAGAAAAAGAACTCAGAATGAACATTTTTGCACGATTAAAGACAAAATATTCTGCAAATTTTAAGCTAAATTGAATACGAAATTTTTCGTGATAATTAGTTAAAATTTTGCACGGAATGTAGTGAAGTTTTTATATTTGATAAGATTATTTTGTAGTTGAATTTCAATGTTTTGAAAATATTGAGATTGAAAATCAACATGTGATAATTTCAAACTTTTTTACATGTTATTTTTGCATAACTTTTACAATTTTATTCCAAAATTTAAATTATTTTGTAATTTTGTTCGGTCTCTCACTTAAATTGTAATTGAAACAAAAGTTGCAATATTTTTCGGAAAAATAAACTTCGAAAACCTTTTAAATGTGGTATATTTTGTATAATAATAATTATCATAAACTGCAAAACAAAATTCTATTTTCGTGTGTCAGTGATCTAAAATTTCTGAAGAAGAAAATAAAACACACTCAATATCTCAAAACCACTTGTGAGCTGACAATTAACCAAGAACTTTCATCGTTAAAAATCGAGGAAAAAAACGAAAACTTCGTGTCTATAATTATACTATTGATTGAGAACTAATTTTTATGGGTTAAAAAGAAGTCCATTAATATTTAAAAACTCACAGAAACTTTGTACAAGAGACGAAACAAATTGAAATTTTAATCATGTCGAATAAGCTCAAAATTACTTCATATGTTCTAAATTAGAATATTTTATATTAAATAGGGAAAAAGTTAGCTAGTTTTCGGCTTAGAAATGATTCCTAACCCGTTCAACTCTCACCCATTATTTATTAATGTTCTACATTATATAACACACACAAAAGGAGTTAAAAAAAGAACTGTATAGTTACAAAGAAAATATAGAACAATATTACATACCTGCCATGTAGGATCTGCAACTCTATAGTACATAAAATTCTCTTTTATCCATTTGTAAATTGCACTTAGAGTAATTTTCACTTTTTTGGTCTCTCTCATGGCCATGCAGATAAGAGTAGCATAGGAATACGGCGGTTTGTGATGAGCATCATTTCTATAGTCAATATTAGGCTCTTTTAACGCTAATTCTGAGTTTTTCGAGTCTCCACTTTCGCTTTGGCTGTCGCTATCCGAAGTATTTGACCCCTCGTTCATGGCCGATGATTCGGATAATGTAGAACTGTTACTCGCAGTAATGTCTTGAATATTTATATTATGGAGCCATTGTAAACTTGTTAAACTATCGTCTAAGCTACTAGTATCTTCATCGTCGTCGTCCGCCACTGGGTTTTGAGCTTTCCAATTTGCTGCGAATTTCTCGGCATATGATTGTGTAAGTGAAGGCATGATTTGGTTCATGTCCGTAGTCTTTACGGCTCGATGAACAGTTGTAGATGTGATATTACAGCTGAAATCGTCCACTAGCGGTGGGATTCGTTTCACCACTTCAATCCTACACCTGAATGAGATCTTGAACGATTTAAAGCAAGCTTTTTGGCCACTTGATCGAGTTTTGTGAAGCACTTGTACTTGAAGAAATTCTTGATTGTGTAATAATTACAAATACGTAATTGCAATGACGAAGCCCCAAAAACAAGTCAAATCTTAAACTTGTAAACTTTGTAGCAGCCAAACTTGCTGGATTTGAAGACTAAAAAATTCTCGCGTGAATTTCAGTAGACGATGTTATCAAATTACTTGAAAAATGTACACAAAAGTATTAAATAAAAATATATACGCTCGACGATATCGATTCGTTTGGTTTAGATCCTGTAAGGAAGTTTTAGAAGCACTTGCACAGTCAGATGTTTGGATTTTGTGTAACGAAAATCCTACCGGCTGTTTCATAGACGCTGCGTGGAATTGAATGAGTTTGCAATGAACACATTTTGGCTTCGCGAGTGGTTATAAATCAATGGCAGCCTAGAAGCGCAATAAACAACTTCATTGTTTCTGATTGGTCGTTCGGTTGCTACCTTTGAATACGATTAAGCCCCGACGCCGAAAACTACAATTTGATTGGCTCACAGTTGCTACGAGATAAAATTGTTGATATCGGCTGGCGCGTGGGCTCACATCCATGATATGCAAATGAGAAGAACCGGAAATGGCAACCGCAAAGTTTATCAACAAGCACGTAGCAACTGGAAATTTCACTTCCGTTTCACCGAAGCAAAACGACATTCCACTAAAATTTTCAAAAGAAAATTTTCACAAATCGAAAACGGCAATTTCAGTAAATTAATGAACGAGAAATAATAAATGATTTTAAAGAATATTACAGAATATTTAAAGCATTTTTCAACCAATACTTTGTTTTTAATGTTACAAAAATGTGTGTGAAAATTCAATTCCCTTTTCTGGTTCAATTAACAATTAAGTACTTTATTATTTCCTGAACTCTTGGACGTTTCTGCTTGATAAAGTAATTTGAAACAGCACCGAAAGTTATACTGAGTATACAAACGTGACTACAAATCACTGCAAATATCTGTGAACGTGAACTTGATATGCAAGAACAGTGACAAATTATGACGAAAAAGTCGATCATTTCTCTGCGCGACTCTCAAAGCAGTCAGCTTTAGATATAGATTTGTCAAATTGTGTCAGATTGCGTAAGTTATATCTTCTCGTAGTTGTCATTTATATATGGTGCATTCACGGTGTTAAATATCTCTTTGACTACAATACATCATTAAATTTTAAAGAGCAATTGAGTTTAATGCCCGCTTGGGGTTTTGCACCTCGTTTAGAAGAAAAAGCAAATTAAGAAATAAAAAGACGGAAAACTTGCAGGATATTACACCATATTTACAGTTATAGAGTTGAAAATTAGCTTTAGATATAAAAGGCACAGTTATAATCTATTTTAAGTAAGTAAGTTCAATTGACACATCTCCTAAGAAAATCTGTAGTTTCACCAAACCATATTTCGTGTTTTCCAGTGTAAGTTTAACTAACAAATTCCCCTGAGAAGCTGTCTTGTTTCAACAAATGACGAATCAAATGGTTCATACTTCCCGCTGCGCAAAAGAAAAAAAATGTAACAAAAAGAATGCGATTACATTTTTAAAATGTTAAGATACTTTTTTGCGCGTAAAGTTGCATTAAAAATGTTCAGTTTATTTCGCAAAGCAAGAAAACGTTTTGCTGTTTTTATTGTCGCACAACAGCCGCATGTTTCCTGTGTATTCTGATTCCCAAAGCCATACAGAAAACCTTTCACGGGAATAGGTCAGTTCAATGGACAAAAGAATGTACGTCAAAGCGGTTTATACTCTAGCGCGTCGCGATGTAAACGTGCCTCGTTACACTCAGTGTTCAAAAGTCCGTGGACATAACAATGTTATATAACAAACAAACTATAGTCATCACAGATTTGTGCGTCGCATTATATGCATCCACGATCGACGACTTTGCCGTCTTTATTGTCATATAAACAACGCAGGCCACATGTTTGCATTGAATGCGCGATTAGAATACAACAAAAGCTGTTTGTGTACCTTTTCAATTAACGTAGAAAACTAGCTATTCCCTAAGGGGATGCATTTAGCAAATTATTATTTTGAAGTGGAACACGTACACAAATCAATGAAATACTTCAGTAATAGACTGAGATTATGAACAGAAGAAGCTCGCGAAAATTGAGAACAAAAAACATTGAGATGCTCTTACAGCGAGGGCACTCGAACTGTGAACACTTTGGGGTTTTTTGTTACCGGCTTTTTTACCCACATCCCTTGAGTAAATAGATTAGAAATAAGATTTATTAAGGCCGGTTCATACGAGCGATTCTTGCGATTCTATCGCGCATGTGAACAACCGGCGATTTTACTGTGCCTTTGTAAACTTTTGCTGCGACTTTTTATGAAGAGAAAATCACTTTTGCTCCATTCTACAATTAAAATCTCTTCTTCAACTTTCCATGAGGGAAAGCATCTAAAAATTTCCTCTGCATGTAGCCTTCAAATTTTCGCAGTTTTCTGAAATATATAGTCGCAGCTGAATTGCAGTGAAATTTGAACATTTTCAAAACACCTGCGATATCGCGGCGACGTGAATTTCCAAAATCGCAGTAAAATCGTCGGTTTGTGCACACGCGCGATTGCATCGTCGTAAATCGCTGCGAAAAATCGCACCTCAAATCGCCGCAAAAAATCGCTTGTGTGAAACGGTGTTTTATGAACACTCAATGTATTTGAATTCACATGCTTCATTTTTAGAGGTTTTGAAGGGGTAGAATGTTCAGAATAAATAATGAAAAATCTTATCACCAGCCCATATCGATGTAAAAATATAATGAACAAACCGTGTGGTCCACAGGCTTCGTCGATTATAAGAAACAATACATTCATACATATTTTCTTTTTTTTTTCTTTCTATGACGGCGTGTATTGTATTGGCATACTCAAGTGGTTCTGTAGAGATCCCCTGCGGGGCAAGCTCTGCAGGAGCCTCTCTGCGTAGAGCTAATGCTAGATAGTCCTGACCTTGAGAAAGTCAGGAAAACTTTTACTAAGGTTAATTAAGCTCATATATATCCTTTTTTAATTGAACAAACGTTAAATCAATTTAAATGGTAAGATTTGTCGATACTACCCTGCGTTGCAGGCGTCTTATGTGGTCTTGGAAATTGATATTTGAAATCCGATTTATACGTATTTTAGCAATGTGAGGTATCACTTTCAAACACCAATGAATTAACATTCAAACATCAATGAATTAACATGAAAGTAAGTTAATTGTAAACAGTTTATAATGTCAGAATTTCAAATATTTCTGTTTTATTTTAAATACCTGAAGTACATTGCTTGGGCTGCCTGTGATCATACCAGTGCATAAATTTCATATTTATTTTAAAGATATTTTATTTAATGATATTCATTGGACAATTTTCAATATATTAAAATATTTTATTGTTTTTTGTCTCTTTGTTTTGGTCAACATCCCCACTATACCCTGTTGCGTCTATATTTTTGTACAAAATGCTAATTACCCTACCCCTAACAGTAGTACATTATTTCCAAGATGGCGACGTTCATAACACGTTTTGATAGAGCAAAATTTCTTGGTTTTGTGGCTCGAGTTTGTCTTCAAGGACGAGGAAAAATTATTTATAACAAACACGTTAAGGTGAGGAATGCAAATTTTATTATTTAGAGGTATTTAGAGGTATACTTGTTTGAAAAAGGGGAAAAAAACGATTGCAAATTGAATTCATTTTGACCATTTCATTCATCACCGAAACGGAATATTTTTTTTTCATTTTTATTCTGATTTTCAAGAAGAATATAATTGGATTAATTAACAATTGACAATGGTAGATAAATGTTATGTTCTCATAACAAGGTAAATAAGGGACGGACCATGAGATATTAAATGGGGAGTTTGAGCAAGTACCAAAATAAAAACCCTGCAAAACCTTGAGAGCAAAACAAAATATCCTGCACAACAACAACAACAACAACAAAAAACCTTCATTATTACCTTACTCATCTTACCAACCAACACCACTATCATTATCATTATAATCATCATTATCATCATCATTATCATCATCATCATCATGCGCATTGCCATCATCACCGCTATCATCATCATCATCGCCATCATCATCATCATAATCATCATCATGCGCGTTGTCATCATCATCATCATCATCATCATCATCATCATCATTATCATCATCATCATCATCATCATCATCATCATCATCATCATCATCATCATCATCATCATCATCATCACCACCACAATCATCATCATCATCATTACCATCATCATTATCATCGTCATCAACATCATCCTTGCTGTTATGATCATCAACAACAATTATTGCCATTGTTGGTGCTTGTTCCTGATGTGTGTTTTTGTTGTTGTTGTTGTTTTTTGATTTTTTTTTTTTTTTTCAGTTGTTTGCTTGTTTGTGTCTAACTTTCAATGTGCAATGAATCCCTTCTTTTCAATATTTTGTAGCTACTTCAAACCATAACAAGACTGAAGCGTTCCTGGCATCTAGTACTTACAACACCAACATTAGCGCTAGGATGGTTTGGAACATCCAGTCCAGAGCCAGCCCCAACCAAGGAACTTACAGACGAAGAAATGGCCATTATTGATTCTGATAAACTCTTTGACAATAACGACATCCACAAACTCTATGAACTGTTGGTGAAATTCCATGAGAGTAAAAATGCTGAGATTGTCTGGAGACTTGCTAGGGCTGCAAGGAATAAAGCTGAACTCAGTGAAAGTGTTGAAGACAAAAAGACATTTACATACAAGGCATATGAATATGCCAACAAGGCTGTGGAGTTGGATGACAAGAACTTTGCTTGCCATAAGGTTAGAGATTGAAATTCTATATTATTGAGTAATAGATACCTGGGGGATATACTCCCTTTGTCCAAGTGGTAGGGGTGATCAGCGGAGGTTTTGGAAATGACCCCTAAAAGGTACACACAGACCAAAATAACAGTTACTGTTAAAGCCTTGTTGATTTCAACCCCTAAAAGGTATGGCTGTGCGATATTATTGCCAGGCAAACCTACTTTCAACAAAGCAGAGTAAAAATGACCCTTACAGGTATGGAATCATGTTATGTAAGATATTTTTGAGTCAGGACCCTAAAAGGTATGCACAGGAAATATTTTGAACCCTCAAAGGTACACCGACCACCCCTACCACTTGGACAAAGGGAGTACACCCCCAGGGAATAGATATATTATGTGTAGACTTTGTGAACTGGCTATTTTACTGTCTGACTAAAGATTTGTATGTCACACAATATGCATGGTTGATGCTTGTACAATTCACAGCTTTAGAACCAATAGATCATTTGTATTATAGCGTCATGCATATGCTACTAGTACCAGAATGCTTTACCTACTTTCTTTTGTTAAATAATTAATAGTGTCAACTGTTCTATTGTTATACTACCAGTACCAGCATGCTTTGCCTACTTTCTTGTGTTAAATAATTAATAGTGTCAACTGTTCTATTATATACTACCAGTACCAGAATGCTTTACCTACTTTCTTTTGTTAAATAATTAATAGTGTCAACTGTTCTATTGTTATACTACCAGTACCAGCATGCTTTGCCTACTTTCTTGTGTTAAATAATTAATAGTGTCAACTGTTCTATTGTTATACTACCAGTACCAGAATGCTTTGCCTACTTTCTTGTGTTAAATAATTAATAGTGTCAACTGTTCTATTATATACTACCAGTACCAGAATGCTTTGCCTACTTTCTTGTGTTAAATAATTAATAGTGTCAACTGTTCTATTGTATACTACCAGTACCAGAATGCTTTGCCTACTTTCTTTTGTTAAATAATTAATAGTGTCAACTGTTCTATTGTTATACTACCAGTACCAGCATGCTTTACCTACTTTCTTTTGTTAAATAATTAATAGTGTCAACTGTTCTATTGTTATACTACCAGTACCAGCATGCTTTACCTACTTTCTTTTGTTAAATAATTAATAGTGTCAACTGTTCTATTGTTATACTACCAGTACCAGCATGCTTTACCTACTTTCTTTTGTTAAATAATTAATAGTGTCAACTGTTCTATTGTATACTACCAGTACCAGAATGCTTTGCCTACTTTCTTTAGTTAAATAATTAATAGTGTCAACTGTTCTAGTGTATACTACCAGTACCAGAATGCTTTACCTACTTTCTTTTGTTAAATAATTAATAGTGTCAACTGTTCTATTGTTATACTACCAGTACCAGAATGCTTTGCCTACTTTCTTTAGTTAAATAATTAATAGTGTCAACTGTTCTAGTGTATACTACCAGTACCAGAATGCTTTACCTACTTTCTTTAGTTAAATAATTAATAGTGTCAACTGTTCTATTGTATACTACCAGTACCAGAATGCTTTACCTACTTTCTTTTGTTAAATAATTAATAGTGTCAACTGTTCTATTGTTATACTACCAGTACCAGAATGCTTTGCCTACTTTCTTGTGTTAAATAATTAATAGTGTCAACTGTTCTAGTGTATACTACCAGTACCAGAATGCTTTGCCTACTTTCTTTTGTTAAATAATTAATAGTGTCAACTGTTCTATTGTATACTACCAGTACCAGAATGCTTTGCCTACTTTCTTGTGTTAAATAATTAATAGTGTCAACTGTTCTATTGTATACTACCAGTACCAGAATGCTTTACCTACTTTCTTTTGTTAAATAATTAATAGTGTCAACTGTTCTAGTGTATACTACCAGTACCAGAATGCTTTGCCTACTTTCTTGTGTTAAATAATTAATAGTGTCAACTGTTCTATTGTATACTACCAGTACCAGAATGCTTTACCTACTTTCTTTTGTTAAATAATTAATAGTGTCAACTGTTCTATTGTATACTACCAGTACCAGAATGCTTTGCCTACTTTCTTGTGTTAAATAATTAATAGTGTCAACTGGTCTATTGTATACTACCAGTACCAGAATGCTTTGCCTACTTTCTTTTGTTAAATAATTAATAGTGTCAACTGTTCTATTGTATACTACCAGTACCAGAATCCTTTGCCTACTTTCTTGTGTTAAATAATTAATAGTGTCAACTGGTCTATTGTATACTACCAGTACCAGAATGCTTTGCCTACTTTCTTTTGTTAAATAATTAATAGTGTCAACTGTTCTATTGTATACTACCAGTACCAGCATGCTTTGCCTACTTTCTTGTGTTAAATAATTAATAGTGTCAACTGTTCTAGTGTATACTACCAGTACCAGAATGCTTTACCTACTTTCTTGTGTTAAATAATTAATAGTGTCAACTGTTCTATTGTTATACTACCAGTACCAGAATGCTTTGCCTACTTTCTTTTGTTAAATAATTAATAGTGTCAACTGTTCTAGTGTATACTACCAGTACCAGAATGCTTTACCTACTTTCTTGTGTTAAATAATTAATAGTGTCAACTGTTCTATTGTATACTACCAGTACCAGAATGCTTTACCTACTTTCTTTTGTTAAATAATTAATAGTGTCAACTGTTCTAGTGTATACTACCAGTACCAGAATGCTTTACCTACTTTCTTGTGTTAAATAATTAATAGTGTCAACTGTTCTAGTGTATACTACCAGTACCAGAATGCTTTACCTACTTTCTTTTGTTAAATAATTAATAGTGTCAACTGTTCTATTGTATACTACCAGTACCAGAATGCTTTGCCTACTTTCTTGTGTTAAATAATTAATAGTGTCAACTGTTCTAGTGTATACTACCAGTACCAGAATGCTTTACCTACTTTCTTGTGTTAAATAATTAATAGTGTCAACTGTTCTATTGTATACTACCAGTACCAGAATGCTTTACCTACTTTCTTGTGTTAAATAATTAATAGTGTCAACTGTTCTATTGTATACTACCAGTACCAGAATGCTTTGCCTACTTTCTTTTGTTAAATAATTAATAGTGTCAACTGTTCTATTATATACTACCAGTACCAGAATGCTTTGCCTACTTTCTTGTGTTAAATAATTAATAGTGTCAACTGTTCTAGTGTATACTACCAGTACCAGAATGCTTTGCCTACTTTCTTGTGTTAAATAATTAATAGTGTCAACTGGTCTATTGTATACTACCAGTACCAGAATGCTTTGCCTACTTTCTTGTGTTAAATAATTAATAGTGTCAACTGTTCTAGTGTATACTACCAGTACCAGAATGCTTTACCTACTTTCTTTTGTTAAATAATTAATAGTGTCAACTGTTCTAGTGTATACTACCAGTACCAGAATGCTTTGCCTACTTTCTTGTGTTAAATAATTAATAGTGTCAACTGTTCTATTGTATACTACCAGTACCAGAATGCTTTACCTACTTTCTTTTGTTAAATAATTAATAGTGTCAACTGTTCTATTGTATACTACCAGTACCAGAATGCTTTGCCTACTTTCTTGTGTTAAATAATTAATAGTGTCAACTGTTCTATTGTATACTACCAGTACCAGAATGCTTTACCTACTTTCTTTTGTTAAATAATTAATAGTGTCAACTGTTCTATTGTATACTACCAGTACCAGCATGCTTTGCCTACTTTCTTGTGTTAAATAATTAATAGTGTCAACTGTTCTATTGTATACTACCAGTACCAGAATGCTTTACCTACTTTCTTTTGTTAAATAATTAATAGTGTCAACTGTTCTATTGTATACTACCAGTACCAGAATGCTTTGCCTACTTTCTTGTGTTAAATAATTAATAGTGTCAACTGTTCTATTGTATACTACCAGTACCAGAATGCTTTACCTACTTTCTTTTGTTAAATAATTAATAGTGTCAACTGGTCTATTGTATACTACCAGTACCAGAATGCTTTACCTACTTTCTTTTGTTAAATAATTAATAGTGTCAACTGTTCTATTGTATACTACCAGTACCAGAATGCTTTGCCTACTTTCTTTTGTTAAATAATTAATAGTGTCAACTGTTCTAGTGTATACTACCAGTACCAGAATGCTTTACCTACTTTCTTTTGTTAAATAATTAATAGTGTCAACTGTTCTATTGTATACTACCAGTACCAGAATGCTTTACCTACTTTCTTTTGTTAAATAATTAATAGTGTCAACTGTTCTAGTGTATACTACCAGTACCAGAATGCTTTGCCTACTTTCTTGTGTTAAATAATTAATAGTGTCAACTGTTCTATTATATACTACCAGTACCAGAATGCTTTACCTACTTTCTTTTGTTTAATAATTAATAGTGTCAACTGTTCTATTGTATACTACCAGTACCAGAATGCTTTACCTACTTTCTTTTGTTAAATAATTAATAGTGTCAACTGTTCTATTGTATACTACCAGTACCAGAATGCTTTGCCTACTTTCTTTTGTTAAATAATTAATAGTGTCAACTGTTCTATTGTATACTACCAGTACCAGAATGCTTTACCTACTTTCTTGTGTTAAATAATTAATAGTGTCAACTGTTCTATTATATACTACCAGTACCAGAATGCTTTGCCTACTTTCTTTTGTTAAATAATTAATAGTGTCAACTGTTCTATTGTATACTACCAGTACCAGAATGCTTTACCTACTTTCTTGTGTTAAATAATTAATAGTGTCAACTGTTCTATTGTATACTACCAGTACCAGAATGCTTTGCCTACTTTCTTGTGTTAAATAATTAATAGTGTCAACTGTTCTATTATATACTACCAGTACCAGAATGCTTTACCTACTTTCTTTTGTTAAATAATTAATAGTGTCAACTGTTCTATTGTATACTACCAGTACCAGAATGCTTTGCCTACTTTCTTTTGTTAAATAATTAATAGTGTCAACTGTTCTATTGTATACTACCAGTACCAGAATGCTTTGCCTACTTTCTTGTGTTAAATAATTAATAGTGTCAACTGTTCTATTGTATACTACCAGTACCAGAATGCTTTGCCTACTTTCTTGTGTTAAATAATTAATAGTGTCAACTGTTCTATTGTATACTACCAGTACCAGAATGCTTTGCCTACTTTCTTGTGTTAAATAATTAATAGTGTCAACTGTTCTATTGTATACTACCAGTACCAGAATGCTTTGCCTACTTTCTTTTGTTAAATAATTAATAGTGTCAACTGGTCTATTGTATACTACCAGTACCAGAATGCTTTACCTACTTTCTTGTGTTAAATAATTAATAGTGTCAACTGTTCTATTGTATACTACCAGTACCAGAATGCTTTGCCTACTTTCTTTTGTTAAATAATTAATAGTGTCAACTGTTCTATTGTATACTACCAGTACCAGAATGCTTTACCTACTTTCTTTTGTTAAATAATTAATAGTGTCAACTGTTCTATTGTATACTACCAGTACCAGAATGCTTTGCCTACTTTCTTGTGTTAAATAATTAATAGTGTCAACTGTTCTATTGTATACTACCAGTACCAGAATGCTTTGCCTACTTTCTTTTGTTAAATAATTAATAGTGTCAACTGTTCTATTGTATACTACCAGTACCAGAATGCTTTACCTACTTTCTTGTGTTAAATAATTAATAGTGTCAACTGGTCTATTGTATACTACCAGTACCAGAATGCTTTACCTACTTTCTTTTGTTAAATAATTAATAGTGTCAACTGTTCTATTATATACTACCAGTACCAGAATGCTTTGCCTACTTTCTTGTGTTAAATAATTAATAGTGTCAACTGTTCTAGTGTATACTACCAGTACCAGAATGCTTTGCCTACTTTCTTGTGTTAAATAATTAATAGTGTCAACTGTTCTATTGTATACTACCAGTACCAGAATGCTTTACCTACTTTCTTTTGTTAAATAATTAATAGTGTCAACTGTTCTATTGTATACTACCAGTACCAGAATGCTTTGCCTACTTTCTTGTGTTAAATAATTAATAGTGTCAACTGTTCTATTGTATACTACCAGTACCAGAATGCTTTACCTACTTTCTTGTGTTAAATAATTAATAGTGTCAACTGTTCTAGTGTATACTACCAGTACCAGAATGCTTTACCTACTTTCTTTTGTTAAATAATTAATAGTGTCAACTGTTCTATTGTATACTACCAGTACCAGAATGCTTTGCCTACTTTCTTTTGTTAAATAATTAATAGTGTCAACTGTTCTATTGTATACTACCAGTACCAGAATGCTTTACCTACTTTCTTGTGTTAAATAATTAATAGTGTCAACTGTTCTATTGTATACTACCAGTACCAGAATGCTTTGCCTACTTTCTTGTGTTAAATAATTAATAGTGTCAACTGTTCTATTGTATACTACCAGTACCAGAATGCTTTACCTACTTTCTTTTGTTAAATAATTAATAGTGTCAACTGTTCTATTGTATACTACCAGTACCAGAATGCTTTGCCTACTTTCTTTTGTTAAATAATTAATAGTGTCAACTGTTCTATTGTATACTACCAGTACCAGAATGCTTTGCCTACTTTCTTTTGTTAAATAATTAATAGTGTCAACTGTTCTAGTGTATACTACCAGTACCAGAATGCTTTGCCTACTTTCTTGTGTTAAATAATTAATAGTGTCAACTGTTCTATTGTATACTACCAGTACCAGAATGCTTTACCTACTTTCTTGTGTTAAATAATTAATAGTGTCAACTGTTCTAGTGTATACTACCAGTACCAGAATGCTTTACCTACTTTCTTTTGTTAAATAATTAATAGTGTCAACTGTTCTATTGTATACTACCAGTACCAGAATGCTTTGCCTACTTTCTTGTGTTAAATAATTAATAGTGTCAACTGGTCTATTGTATACTACCAGTACCAGAATGCTTTACCTACTTTCTTTTGTTAAATAATTAATAGTGTCAACTGTTCTAGTGTATACTACCAGTACCAGAATGCTTTGCCTACTTTCTTTTGTTAAATAATTAGTATCAATTGTTCTTGTATTCTCAAGCTAGAGCTAGAGCTTTCCTAGAAACTAGAGGGTTTCTTGATCTAGTATTCGTATTTATCATGTGTACATCTGTGGCTGTTATTCTCTAGAGTAACCCTCTAGCCAAACGAGCCTAGTCTTTTGAATTCGCTGAGTCAATCAGAAGCAGAGGATCAGAGTCTGACCCTGGCCTTCTGATTGGTTTTAAGTCTTTGAAGAGCTTTGATTGGACTTGACAACTTGACGAGATTAGGTTTCAAATATAGCTATAATTGAGTGTTAATCAAATCAACATAGAAGTAAGTTTCTAAAACAGGTTCCCATTTAAATCATTCTGTACTTTCCCATTTAAATCTGTACTTATGCAAATTAATGTTGATGTGTGCTAAACACACAGATAAACCAATCAGAGTATATTATTTCTGAAGTGAACTTCTCTGATTGGCTGATCTGTGTGTTTAGCACACATCAACAAAATTTGCATAAGTACAGATTTAAATGGGAAAGTACAGACTTAAATGGGAACCTGTTCGAAGCTGGTAGTAAAATGATGTCATCATGCCATTGGCCTATACTTTTATGAAGGAATAGAAAACGCGCGTACGTGCTGTGTGCAGTTATAAAGCATGTGGTGTTGTCAGAACATGAGAGAAGTGTTAAGAGAAGCACGACGTGAAGCGGAGTGCTTCTCAACACTTCTCGAGTGTTCTTACAAACCCCAAGTGCTTTATAACTGCATACAGCACAGAAAGCAAGTTTTCTATTTCTTTTATAAAATACAAATTGATCAAAATGTAAACGCGCGTGCTGTGGGCTCTCATAAAGCACGTGCCTCAACCAATCAAAATACGTGATTTCAAATAGTTATTTTATAAAGTTGAATAATACATGAATATTCATTATTTGGATTTGGTTTCAGTGGTTGGGAATTACCCTGAGTAATGTTGGTGATTTTGAAGGCAATAGAGTCAAAATACAAAATGCTTACAAAATAAGAGATCATTTTCAGGTGAGTTCAGTAATCGTCAATTAAATTTTGAAGAAATGTATGGATGCTATTCATCAAAACTTGTTGGTTGTCACAATCACCATTATCATCATCATCACCATCATCATCATCTTCATTGTCATCATCATCATCATCACCATCATCATCATCATCATCATCATATTCATTGTCATCATTATCATCACCACCATCATCATCATCACCACCACCATCACCACCATCATCATCATCATCATCATCACTATCATCATCATATTCATTGTCATCATCATCATCACCACCATCATCATCATCACCACCACCATCATCATCATCATAAAAAATATAAAATATAAAAAATACAATATTTGTATAATATTAACAATATCAATAATTCTTTCATTCCAGAAAGCCATAGAACTAAACCCTAAAGATCCCACCTGTAGATATTTACTGGGTGTTTGGTTAGTGCAGAGTTATGTTAATACACTTATAGACATCTTCACAGTTCTTGTCAATCAACCTCAGCCTTGGTAGCACATAATATATTCTTTTGGATTTGACTACAACACATGGTAATTTAAGTAATGTGCACAAACAATTGAAACACTTACGAATTCCATTGGTTATAGTCAAAGTCTATTATACACTATCGAGGCTGAGATTGATAAAACTCTAACCCTAACTTGTTGTCTTGTTTAAAAGGCAAATCTTAGTGTTGGTTAAGGACCCTGTGATCAACTTAACTCCTGAAGTCAGACCAGTGATTTGATGCTTGAGACTACAGCCTGAGAAAATAGACATTATTTCACTCCTCTTTCCCGCCAAGAAGTGGATCTGCTTTCTCAGGCTAGCTTGAGTCTTGCACACTCTTCGTTGTAAGCTGATCATTATCTTTATCTATTTGTTTTTAGGTGTTTTACGTTTGCTGACATGCCCTGGTATCAACAAAAAATAGCTGCTGCCATCTTTGCTACACCACCATCGTCTTCCTACCAGGAGGTAGCTAGCATTCCCTTCTTTTTGTTTTATGTTTGTTTCTTCCTCCATTTCATTAATGATCATTTGGCTTTTTCATGAATTTAATTGTTCATTTATTCATTCGACCATTGATTCCTCTGTTTGTTCATTCATTCATTTATTCATGCATTCATTTGTTCAATCATTCATTTGTTCATTCATTCATTTGTTCATTTATTTTTCATTGATTGATTCATTTCTTCTTTCATTTATCATTTGTTGATATATTGATTCATTCATTTGTTCATTCATTAATTTGTTCATTGATTTGTTCATTGATTGATTCATTTCTTCTTTCATTTATCATTTGTTGATATATTGATTCATTCATTTGTTCATTCATTTATTTGTTCATTCATTTATTCATTCATTTGTTCATTCATTTATTTGTTCATTCATTTATTCATTCATTTGCTCATTTATTTATTTGTTGATTGGTCGATTCATTTATTTGTTGATTCATTCATTTGTTCATCCATTCATGTGTTTATTCATTTATTCATTAATTTATCCATTTGCTCATTCATTCATTTATTTATTCATTTGTTCATTTATTCATTCATTTGTCATTCCTTTATTCATTCATTCATGTATTCATTTATTTGTTCATTCATTCATTTTTTCATCCATTCATTCATTTGTTCATTCATTTGTTCATTCATTTGTTCATTCATTTGTTCATTCAAATGTTTGTTTGTTCTCTCATATATTTATCCATTCATTAATATACATCAATTTATTCATTCAATCACTAATTAAATAATTTGTCCATTCATCCATTCATTCATTTCAAATAATCCACTCAATAAAATGCCCCTTTTTCACAGGCCCTCGATCACTTTGAAATGGCAGAATCCTGTAAGTATAGACTCATATAGGTATATAAATAAAAGTTCTCTTTTTTTTTCTTTAAGGTAGTCGTACCTATTTTCGCGCATATCCTATTATCGTGCTTTTCGTAAAAAGTAATATATATCTTCTAAAACACTGCTTCAAAATTAATTAGAACAATTATGGCAATTATTAGCTTATTCTGTTGCAACCAACTTTTTAGTCCACTTTTTTCAATAAACTTTTACGCAGAATAGAAGATATATATATATTTTTACGAAAAACACGATAATAGGATGTGCGCGATAATAGGTGCGACTACCTTACTATATTTGAATTCTTTGTCTCGTTTAGTGGAAGCTGGCTTCTTCAGCAAAAACTCCTTGATGATTGGCAAAACAAATCTTAGAATGCAAAAGTACAACGATGCAAAGGTCTGGTTGAACAAAGCTGCTAACTGTATGACCAAGACAATCGACGATGAACAGGTACAAACATCACAACCAACAGTATTTTAATACTAATAATTTTAAAAAACGTATACATGATCTAAATTTCAACTAGCGAATAAATCAGTATACTTTTTACGACTAACATTTTTATGTTAAGGTAGCGTGGCCGAGTGGTCTAAGGCGCTGGTTTTAGGCACCAGTCTCGAAAGAGGCGTGGGTTCGAATCCCATCGCTGCCACTTTTTTTTTGTCATCGGGAATAGCACTCGGGACGCAATATTTTTTTTTTCTTCGCATGTATGATATTTTTTATTATTAAAATTAAAACCGTTCTAATTTGACGTGGTCTCACTCTGCAGGCGTTTTTAGTACCGGGCTTCCTGTGTCCCTCCCCACAACAGGAAGCCCGACACTCAAAACGGCTTCGAAACCAAATGTTACGGGAAAAGCAGATCAGTTCAAGATTTAGGGGCAAAATTACATGTTTTCTTTTCCAAATATTACCCAACCCCCTTGCTGGTTGGCTAAAATATCATAACTCCCCACCCCCTGTATTTCATCTAGTTTTCACTAAACCCCTATAAAAAGCATACAATTTTGTAACAGCCCTTCCCTATATAGTTTCCGAAAATAACGTAACCCTCCCCCCCCCCCCCCCCCCCTCTCCCTCATTATTGCCGACCCGTGCACTAATAAATAAAAGCCCCCTTAACGCGCGAGGGAACTCCCACATTACTCCTCGATCTTTCTCGCCCAAAACTTCGTTTCTGATTTTAATTTCGTTTTTTTCTTGTTTTAGGCGAAAAATGAAGCCGAGGACCTTCTAAAAACCCTCTGACTTGTATGTGTAGAAATGTAGATTATATACTTTATTGTCACTTGAAACAACTGTAACATTCTTTGCCATTTTATTAAACTATATCACACTCTGAAAAGAACACATTTCGAAAACAATCGAATTACCATTATCATTAATAAATTCTCCAAATCCAAAAAGCACTGTCGCAGCCGAAGTTACAGTCCACACTCTAAAGCTTACAAAGGATATCGGTTATATGGACATGATTTGTTGATTAGTAACACAATACTAAGTGTATTCAGTTGTATTTGGAGATATCAGACCCCGGGGGGATACTCCCTTTGTCCAAGTGGTAGGAGTGATCGGCGTAGTATGGTTAAACTGAATATTTCCTGTGCGTACCTTTTAGGGTTCTGCCTCAAAAATCAGCCTGTAAGGGTCATTTTCAATCTGCTTTGTTGCTAAAAGTAAGCTTGGCTGGCAAGAACATCGCATATCCGTACCTTTTAGGGGTTCAAATCAACAAGGCTCAGTTAACAGTTATTAACATGTGCGTACCTTTTAGGGGTCGTTTTCAAAACCTCCGCCGATCACAACTACTACATGGATAAAGGGAGCCCAACCCCGGGTATCAGACATTCTCGATCGTCAATTGACAGATTAAACCACTATGTTTCACGGATATAATTTATGATGCCGTGTACTCTATTACTAATCTTTATTCTTCCAAGGGAGTGCCAATTTGTGATGGATACACCACTGATATCGTCGCTGAAACTGCTCTCCTAATCTCTTTCATTCTCCAAAACAAAATGAGTGGATTCACAAGAGAATTACTATAGGTCATTACGGCTGTTAAACTCTCTGCACCCCAAATAGCTGCAGATTCTCCTACGAAAATCGTCGATGTAGCAGTAAATATAAACGGCAGATAACAGAGAGTGAACGCCAAGTAAACGTATGCCATAGTCAACATAGATTTCTTGTATCGGTACGTATTAGCTGCTTGTTGCTTCGCGGCTCCTTCCGCCAAGTCCTTCATAAGTCGCTTTTGGTTTCTCAAAGTAATGAAACATTGAATGTAGCAGTACGATGTCATGACAACGCATGATGTCATTATTGATGCAGCCACTATAAAATACAACGATCTTGGGGCGTAGAAATGAGTACTATATAGCACACACGTGATGGCCCATATTACTGCTACTAGATAAGTCACCCTTCTATTAGTGACCCATAGTCGGTATTTGGTGCCTTTGTGGACTACAAGGTACCTATCGAGGGCAATTGCCGTCATGGTCAAAAACGAGACGCATCCGAGAGCCCCTCCGACGACGTAGCAAAATACTCCAGTGAAACAGTATGTTGAAAATACATGCGTGACTTCAGCGATCTTTTTTGCCAATAGCGCCGGTTCCATGAGCAACCCTACAAGAAGGTCCGACATTGCCAGGCTAAAGAGAAGCTTAGTTGATGGTTTACGAATCTCAGACGAGCGATACAAAGAAACTATTAACAGAACATTGAGGACGATAGTCGGTAGAATCAATATGGCGTCCATTGTAGCTGCGACCTTGTAAATACTTTTAACTTGGTCGATTTTCGTCGTGTTGAACGTTAGGAAAAGACACCGTTGAGTTTCGTTGTCAGACATTGTTGCTAAGGCCCCGTAGTTGAATGTAAAAAATTAAATACTTTTAGATGAGAGACGAAGACTTTACTAGGGTCGTTTATAGTTGGATCCAAATGTTGCTTTGTAAGAATATGTTGCTAAGTATAGCTGCTAAGGACGCACAACTTCTTTCAATTGAATCTGTAGACGGGCAAACACTTAAAGTTGAATAACAAATGCGTTGCTAAGCATGGTTGCTAAGGTCGTTAGAAGTACATAATTAATTGCTAGGAATTACACGTATTGTCTGTCCATCAGTGTTGTCTTAAACACCTTGTCAGATGAAATTGGTTGCTAAGGTCTTTCTTGGTGTATTAAAGCGCCTGTTAAGTAAAAAGGAAATAATCGTCAGTTTTCATAAGCTTCATATCTTGAAAATTTATCTGATATGTATGTATCTGTCTTTCTATCTACCTATTTCCTATCATTATTATTGTAGTTATACCCGATTCTTATTGTCATGATATTTAGCATTGTCTTGTCATTGCCATTTCGGTTAGAAAAACAAATGGTAGTACGAGTCTTGAAACGAGATTTTCCGGAAATATTGGACTTCTGATCCACTTTATCCGCTCTTTTCTCATGGTGGACGCGTTTAGCATGTATTTCCCGCTCTTTTCTGTTGGTGTACGCGTTTAGCATATATTTTCCCGCTCTTTTCTGTTGGTGGACGCGTTTATCATGTATTTTCCCGCTCTTTTCTCATGGTGGACGCGCTTACCATATATTTTCCCGCTCTTTTCTCATGCTGGACGCGTTTAGCATGTATTTTCCCGCTCTTTTCTGTTGGTGGACGCGTTTAGCATGTATTTTCCCGCTCTTTTCTGTTGGTGGACGCGCTTCCCATGTATTTTCCCGCTCTTTTCTATTGGTGGACGCGCTTACTCTCTCTTTCGGTCGGCCATTTTTGTTTACGTGAAGTTTAACGCTGTATTTTTTTATCGACGGCTAAAATTTCCGATCTTGATGAAGGCTCGCTTACAATTCTTCCCGGTTTATCTGATCATAAAATCACTTAATTTTTCAGTGCAAACCAATTTCCAAACGAATGGACAAATTTTGCTGGAAGCTCCGCCGCTGGCTACTTGAAGTTTAATCAACGAAATTGCGAAGTCTGGCTTTTTAAATTTACACAAAGATTTCAGTAAACTTAATTAAAAGTGAAGAGTCGGTTTATTTAAACTAGCAATCATTTGTATTGTGTATTTTTATAGCTTGAACATAATTACGAAATAGGAAAATTTATTAAATATCCGTTTTCTGAATCCCCCAATTAGAAACTCCTCAATTAGGTTAGAAATGGTAACTAATTTACATCGTAAAATTAATGAAAGTCGGATTCAATAGTGTTGATGCACTAGCGATATTGGACAACTACGATAAGAGCCATTTAGCATTTATTCCACGAAATTGAGTCGTATCCTATTTTCAAATTGAACAAAATTGCAAAGAGACCGAAGAAGTATAGCTTTTTCTGTAAAAATCTGTTATAATAATTAATATTATTGGAATATAAAACAATCAATGACATTTTCTTACTATAAAATCATTTGTTGCTTTTTTGGTATTTTTGAAGCTTTATTTTCTATATAGATTTCATTTCGTCAATCTCAGTTCGGCAAAAAGCGCTGCCATTTCGTTTTCTTCTCTCGACGAAGGGTTAAAGCTCGAAACGTCAGTAAAGTTAAGCCAACATTTTTAACGGTGTTACAAATTTCACTATATTATCTATTATTGATAGCCTAATAGTAGAGGAACCAATATGTATTTTTATCTTATTAATAAAGACTTATTATTATTATTATTATTATTATTATCAGAGCGCGCGATTGCTCATATCCAGTGGATCTAGCTGGATATAATAATAACACTTAATTCCAGTCCGAGGCTTATCCGGATAATTTAATTGGATAATATAGATTCTCAGAGTTGCTTTGGGACTACATTCCCAGGTTTCAAGCATATCAGTACTAGTACAAGACCAAAACAGCTCTATCGGTTTGGCTCACGATAAATTAATAATGCGGAGGAGTCAAAGTGTTTATAATCAAAAATCCTTGTGGCATTCAAAGCTACAGTCCACGCTCTGAATCCTGCAAAGGATGTCGGGATTTCTTCTCTTGTTATAGATTTATCCATACCATTTTTCGGTTGTACGTGTTAGTGTTATATGACCATAACAAGTTGTTATACAGTGGTTGATGATGAAACAAATATTTCTTTAAAAAACGCGCAATAAATCACAATTTACGTTTATATTACCGTAATCCTTTGCAGACCACAGAGTGTGGTCTTTTAAGTTCGGTTGTGACAACGTTTTTAAAATAGGTGTATGTGAGCTGTTGGTATGAGATAAATAAATGTATTGTTGTTTTTTTGTCGCGGGTTTTTCGTTAATTTCCTCTTGTTTTTAATCAATATATTTAATAACATCAGTTTTCATATCTTATCGTTAAATCTTTAATCTCTACATCAGTAATGTAAAACGAAACACGTACCCAGTACAGATTGCCTTACATTTGAAACAATTTATTGATAGCTAACTTTACTTAGTGAGAAAGTTTACATTTCAAAGTAAACTAACAGTCAAGAATGACACTTTGAAATCATAATATCTGTTTATTTTCTCAACGTTAGAATATTTATCAAGACCTACAACACTGAGGGAGACATTTGGGACTTGCGGGACGCGGAGATGCGGTTTTGGCCTGTTTTTGGCACGTTTTTTCGGTACTTTTCAAGTTTGACGGCGGTATTGCGGTTTCTTGCGTATATCTCAGCTGTTAGCGGGTTTGATTGAGTTAATCCACTTTTCCCGCTCTTTTCCCATGGTGGACGCGTACGTTTAGCATGTATTTCCCCGCTCTTTTCCCATGGTGGACGCGTTTAGCATTTATCTCCCCGCTCTTTTCTCATGGTGGACGTGTTTAGCATGTATTTCCCCGCTCTTTTCCCATGGTGGACGCGTGTATCATGTATTTTCCCGCTCTTTTCTCATGGTGGACGCGTTAAGCATGTATCTCCCCGCTCTTTTCTCATGGTAGACGCGTTTATCATGAATTTTCCCGCTCTTCCGCGGTATTCGTTAAAATG
Source organism: Metridium senile (assembly GCA_949775045.1). Taxonomy (NCBI): domain Eukaryota; kingdom Metazoa; phylum Cnidaria; class Anthozoa; order Actiniaria; family Metridiidae; genus Metridium; species Metridium senile. Next base: position 20,871,263 of record OX459099.1, read on the forward strand.
CAAGATAATTTGCGGCATTGGAAAATCACCTATATTATTTTTTGTAGTTTTCTCGTTTTCCTTGAACGTTTTGCGGTAACGTTTTTGTCCTTTTTGTTTATACGTTATTGCTGTCAATGTCTATCTATCACTATCTAGTCTACACTATCGCCTGATGAAGACTCGCATTCATTCATTCATTCCATTTTCCATCCGTTTATTCATACGTTCAAAATGCAAGGTTTTAGTTATTTAAACTTCCTGTTATTAAATTATGCATCAATTCATTTATTATTTTGTCTATTTGTTCTCTCTATTTGTTTATTCAAACATCAATCAATCCATATCATATTCGACTATTAATGTATATTTACTCATGCATCGATCTATATCCATCCATGCATCCATCCATTCATTCTTTCATTCATCTATCAATTCATTTATTCATTCATAGATTTATAAAACAAGGTACGTTTAAGTTACCTTAAATTCCCGTTATCACAACACGCCTTCGATTTATGAATCAATTCACTGAAAAAAATCAAACTTTTGTTTATTTGTTTATACAAACATCAATTCTCCGGCTTGCTTCGATCTATCCCTCCATCCATTCATTCTTTCATTCATATATTCATTCATTTATTCATTCATAGATTTATAAAACAAGGTTCAGTTAACTTAAATCCCTGTTATCACAGCACGCCTTCGATTTACGAATCAATTCACTGAAAAAAAATCAAACTATTGTTTATTTGTTTATGCAAACATAAATTCTCCGGCTTGCTTCGATCTATCTATCCATCCATTCATTCTTATTCATCCGTCTAGCCATAGATACAAACAAAAAAGAGGGTTATAGCTACCTTAAATGCTGTGATCCAAGCTCGCCTTTCAAGATTTATCTTGAACTGTATGTGTAGTTTTTAGTGTGTCGTCTTTGCGCCGATTGAGACGTTTTCTGACAAGACTTATTACGATCGAACAGGAACGAGAAATAATTCGTGTCAACTCCGTGTGCTGAGACTGAAGCATCTGTCTTCTTTTTTTAGAGTGCGGTCTCCTATATTTGTTTGTTTAACGGGAAATGTAAAATTAATTGTCCATGAAGTGATGTCATTTAGTTTGCTGATCATATCACTTTTTTAGATTATTACATTCTCGTATCCAGGCCCCATGCACTGCCAGGCCCCTTTGGGTACGAAAATAGAGCGAAAACACTAGAACCATGAAATAAAAACAAAATAGTTATTAACTAATAGTTTTTATTTAGTGACTATTTAGTCAGTATCACTCAACCAGAAACATCAAATACAAAAGGAAACAATACCTCATTACAACTTTACTTGTCTTTTATAGTAACTAATAGTCGCTAAATAAGAACTATTACACACTAACAATTTGATTTTGTTTCATGGTTCTAGTGTTTTCGCTCTTCTGTGATAAATATTTTTATTAGTATTATTAGTTAGTTTTATCATTAATATACCAATATTGAAATGGTCTTGGCAGTAGAAACTTGACAATTATTTTTTTTAGTCCAGAGACGGATTCAAATTGGTTTGATTTGAATTTCCATTTGTATTATTTGAATTACAATAGCGTGATGATAATAATGATGGTAATGGTGATGATGATATAATAATGATGATGATGGTAATGGTGATGATGATATGTTGATGATATAATAATGATGATTATGGTAATGGTGATGATGATATGTTGATGATATAATGATGATGATAGTGGTAATGGTGATGATGATAGTGATGATGTTGATGATGATAGTGACGACTTTCTAAAATCTAGAGTGTTCTACAATCTAATGCTTTGAAATCTCAACTTATATACATATAGCCGGGATAAAGATTTATTACCTTTCCGTGCATGACTAAATAAAAGTTGATTTCCTGCTGCAACTACGTCAATATACACATTACTACAATAGTGTGGTTTACCCCATGGTCATAAACGTCAGTAAAGTCAGCTGCGGGGAGACCACAACAAGGACAATTAATTAATGAAATAATAGTTGTGGTCCCGCTACGCGATCGTGCAATTTTGTAATCACTCGTATGATTCCATGCAGACCTAATTGCACTCCACTCAGTGATCTATTACCATTAATCATTTATTTTCCCGCTCTTTTCTCATGGTGGACGCGTTAAGCATGTATCTCCCCGCTCTTTTCTCATGGTAGACGCGTTTATCATGAATTTTCCCGCTCTTCCGCGGTATTCGTTAAAATGCAAGATAATTTGCGGCATTGGAAAATCACCTATATTATTTTTTGTAGTTTTCTCGTTTTCCTTGAACGTTTTGCGGTAACGTTTTTGTCCTTTTTGTTTATACGTTATTGCTGTCAATGTTTATCTATCACTATCTAGTCTACACTATCGCCTGATGAATACTCGCATTCATTCATTCATTCCATTTTCCATCCATTTATTCATACGTTCAAAATGCAAGGTTTTAGTTATTTAAACTTCCTGTTACCGTTAATAAATTATGCATCAATTGTCTATTTGTTCTCTCTATTTGTTTATACATTAATCAATCCATATCATATTCGACTATTAATGTATATTTACTTATTCATCGATCTATATCCATCCATGCATCCATCCATTCATTCTTTCATTCATATATTCATTCATTTATTCATTCATAGATATATGAACTTTTCAGTCATAGGCCCAACACTATGGAATAAACTACCAGACTATCTAAGGCATGAAAAAACATTAACTTCTTTTAAATCAAAATTGAAAACATTTCTTTTCAAACACTTTTATGATTAGAACGATATACACATATAACTATATATATTTTTTATTTATGCAATAATGGAACTTATAGACATATATACACTATATTTATATTTTCATGCATTTTGATGCAACCCTTTTGAACTTTATTATATTTCATCTATTTTATTTTATTTATCTGTTTTTTTTTATAATTATGTTTATATTTATAACATGTACATAACCATTTTATCATACATACACATATATATTTTTTAAAATTTGTAAAGAGCATTGAGACTTTTGTTAAATGCGCTGTTTTAAGAATTAAATTTATTATTATTTATATATAATACAAGGTTTAAGTTACCTTAAATTCCCGTTATCACAACACGCCTTCGTTTTACGAATCAATTCACTGAAAAAAATTTTGACTTTTGTTTATTTGTTTATACAAACATCAATTCTCCGGCTTGCTTCGATCTATCTATCCATCCATTCATTCTTATTCATCCGTCTAGCCATAGATACAAACAAAAAAGAGGGTTATAGCTACCTTAAATGCTGTGATCCAAGCTCGCCTTTCAAGATTTATCTTGAACTGTATGTGTAGTTTTTAGTGTGTCGTCTTTGCGCCGATTGAGACGTTTTCTGACAAGACTTATTACGATCGAACAGGAACGAGAAATAATTCGTGTCAACTCCGTGTGCTGAGACTGAAGCATCTGTCTTCTTTTTTTTGAGTGTGGTCTAGCTCCTATATTTGTTTGTTTAACGGGAAATGTAAAATTAATTGTCCATGAAGTGATGTCATTTAGTTTGCTGATCATATCACTTTTTTAAAATAGAGCGAAAACACTAGAACCATGAAATAAAAACAAAATAGTTATTAACTAATAGTTTTTATTTAGTGACTATTTAGTCAGTATCACTCAACCAGAAACATCAAATACAAAAGGAAACAATACCTCATTACAACTTTACTTGTCTTTTAAAGTAACTAATAGTCGCTAAATAAGAACTATTACACACTAACAATTTGATTTTGTTTCATGGTTCTAGTGTTTTCGCTCTACTGTGATCAATATTTTTATTAGTATTATTAGTTAGTTTTATCATTAATATACCAATATTGAAATGGTCTTGGCAGTAGAAACTTGACAATTATTTTTTTTAGTCCAGAGACGGATTCAAATTGGTTTGATTTGAATTTCCATTTGTATTATTTGAATTACAATAGCGTGATGATAATAATGATGGTAATGGTGATGATGATATAATAATGATGATGATGGTAATGGTGATGATGATATGTTGATGATATAATAATGATGATTATGGTAATGGTGATGATGATATGTTGATAATATAATGATGATGATAGTGGTAATGGTGATGATGATAGTGATGATGTTGATGATGATAGTGACGACTTTCTAAAATCTAGAGTGTTCTACAATCTAATGCTTTGAAATCTCAACTTATATACATATAGCCGGGATAAAGATTTATTACCTTTCCGTGCATGACTAAATAAAAGTTGATTTCCTGCTGCAACTACGTCAATATACACATTACTACAATAGTGTGGTTTACCCCATGGTCATAAACGTCAGTAAAGTCAGCTGCGGGGAGACCACAACAAGGACAATTAATTAATGAAATAATAGTTGTGGTCCCGCTACGCGATCGTGCAATTTTGTAATCACTCGTATGATTCCATGCAGACCTAATTGCACTCCACTCAGTGATCTATTACCATTAATCATTAATCATTACCGGTAACTGGGTGGTAAAGGATAATTTCGAGAAACCTGATTTGACGGTTTTTATTCTTCATGAAGCGTTAAGGTGGCCCAGGGGTATTTATTTATGTAAAAACAATTTTTTTTGAACTTCAAATTTTGGCGCAAATAAATAACAAATAAAATAAAATAAAATAAATAAAATAAAATAAATAAATAACTGATAAAAAACAAATATATCGATGTATCATTCAAAATAGCTAGATAATCTAATTTTTGCTCAGTATTAACTTAAATGATAATTTTAGCAATTCTCAAAATCACAAGATGTAAACCAATCATTGTAAAAGTACTTTACAAAGTTTGAGCGTGTTCCATTCATACGGTTTGGAGAAATGGAGAAGTAAAGTTGACCGTATATAAATCTTGGCGACACCACCGAGTTGCAGTTGCAGTGAAAAGCCAGCATGTGCTTTTTTTGATGTATGTAAAATTTGCAATATTTTTTTTAAAGTCCCGCGAGGGATATCCCGTTGGGACCAATTATACTGAACTAATATAAGTTTAGAATATAATATTGCAAGAGCAAATAACTAATACTCGCTATACGAGAAAACTAAGATATTTGGTTTGTAAATATGCATATGAATTGGTCCCAACGGGATATCCCTCGCGGGATATCGCATACTGATCAACAAAAGCAGATGCTGCCTTTTCACTGCAACTGCAACTCGGCGGTGTCGCCAAGATTTATATACGGTCAACTTTACTTCTCCATTTCTCCAAACCGTATGGATGGAACACGCTCTAACTTTGTAAGGTACTTTTACAATGATTTGTTTACATCTTGTGTTTTTTTAGAATTGCTAGAATTACCATTTAAGTTAATACTGAGCAAAAATTAGATTATCTAGCTATTTTGAATAATACATCGATAAATTTGTTTTTTATCAGTCGTGATAGTGCTGTACACAGTACGTCAATTTCACTAAAATTTGGCCTTCAGACTGGGAAAGCATTGTACAACATAGTGGTGAGTAACGATTTCGAAAGCAATGATTTTATTGTGCTCTTTGTTCGATTCTTTATAAGCTATACATTTGTGTGTTCTATTTTGAGTACTCATATTTCCTAAGCTTGCAAGGTCTCGATTAATTTGGCCATTTATCACGTAAAAGTAGTGAGGTACATGAGTCCATATACGCAAAATCGAGTGGTTTCGTCTTTCAGATTTTTAGAAATAGCCATAAAATCTCAAAGTCGAGTTCGCGTTTGCAAGGGCATTGCTCTTAGGACATCAGTATTTTTAAAATAACGTTTAAATATCTATGAACTAGAGACAATAATTAGTAATATTCCCGATTTTTAAAGCAATCGAAGAAGTTTTTGCGCCAAAGTTTGAAGTTCAAAAAAATTGTTTTTACGTAAATAAATACCCCTGGGCCACCTTAAATGTCGATATTTTTATCGTGAAACGGTGATTCTAATCCCCCTACCTACCCCTCCCCCTTTACCATGCACAATCCTATACTGTTTCTCATATCCTTTTTGCGTATACACCTATTTCAAAAAACGTTGTCAGAAGGAGATCTGTAATCTGAGACCGCAATCAATTCTGGAGTACGGCAGTTTTTTCACATTGCGTGCACTTTCTGGCTTAGGATATGGCGACGGTAAACTGATATAAATCTGAAGATGCTAAGCGCAAAAAACAGAGCCAGGCCTGGTTTTTGCAGTACGTAATTTTCCTAAATTCATTTCGGTCTCAGATTGCAGATTGCAGATCTCCTTCTGACAACGTTTTTTGAACTAGGTGTATACTATACAATAACATAAAGTCATTGGCGTTAGGGTTAGTTGGCACGTTGTCGATCCACGTACGCATAAAGTAGAGATTAACACTACAACAAGTGACACGTGATTCTTTGTTTATTTGTTTTCAGCAGTTGATATTTCAATTTTTACCTGTATAATGAGTAACAGTGAACATGGAATAAGAATTATAAAATATATGTTCACAATTAATGCTATTATCAAGCATTTAAAGACTGTCATGTAACATTTCTTTTAGTGCTAATGTCTCTTTAGTTCTTAATGGCATTGACTGTATTTATCTGAATCGTGTTTTGATAAATACTTGAAATTCTCAGTTCTAAAGACCTCATACCAACTCAATTATTTGGGAATTATTTCTGAATAAATCACACCAAAAAAAAAACCCTCGTAAAACAACCGCTTATGGTCTATAAAACGCCTTTCCTCCAAAGCAATATGTTGTAGCATTGTGAAACTGAATCACAGGAACGAGACAAAATGCTTTTGTTCTTTTTGACAAGTGTCTGGCTATTGTACAGCGATTTCAAAAAACGTAGAATACTGAATAGTGCATTGCAAGACCGAAATGCATTCTGGTTCATGTAATATTGTTTAAGTAGTATATAAAAAACGAGCAGCAGTGTTTTATCAAGAATAAAAACCCGAGCGCAGCCAGGGTTTTTGATCCTTGATAAAACACGTGCTGCGAGTTTTTTATATAGCTTAAAAAACTCCAACACTTATTCAAAACTAAATTATAAAAGTTTCTTGAAGAAAAGTCCAATTTGGAGACAAACTTTATTTGCAAGGTACACTGCGCATTCTCATATCACACCATGCACCATTAAGCACCACATTTGGCATCCCACATTTGAGAAAGGTCGTGTATAATATAGTAGGAGCTTGATAGCATTGTTTCGGGTGATGCCTCTAGTAAAGGTCAATGATGAGAGATTAAAACTGAGACCTTTACAAGTGTCATAGGTACATAAAGACACACGTACCTTTATCATAAAGACACATGTGTTTTTATATAATGTACCTATGGCAGTGTTTTATGGGGTATAAAGGTCATGCATGTGACCAAATTGGAATGCCCCGATTGGACTAATAGCTCATGAATTATTAATGAGTTTTTTAAAGTAAAATACATAATAATAGTTATTTTATTCTTAGTGCATTCCATGCATTCAAAACAATACACCAGCAAGTTATGGGGAGTAAATATCGCCTTTATACGTATTTTTGATTTCAAATTAATGAGACCCATAATGCTGTTAGGTCTTGCAATGCACTATTCAGTATTCAACGTTTTTTGAAATAGCTGTATATGTTTATTCATAAAGTATTTAAGATACAACACGCACTTTGATTGGCTGGCTACAGTGCTTATATCAGAGGACAGGGACACGCTCAGCTTATCATCGTAAACAAGTTCAACAATATTTGTGTCTATATACTATTTGTGACTATCAACTATGAATATTCAGTAACTTTTAACATTCAACTACGAGGCCTTAGCAACGATCAAAGCAACAATGCATGACAACGAAACTCAGCAGTGTCTTTTCCTGACGCCGTTCAGTACGACGAAAATCGACCAAGTTAAAAGTATCTACATGGTCGCAGCTACACTGGACGCCATATTGATTCTACCGACTATCGTCCTCAATGTTCTGTTAATAGTTTCTTTGTATCGCTCGTCTGAGATTCGTAAACCGTCGACTAAACTTCTCTTTAGCCTGGCAATGTCGGACCTTCTTGTAGGGTTGGTCATAGAACCTGCGGTGTTGGCAAAAAAGATCGCTGAAGTCACGCATGTATTCCCTACATACTGTACCATCGGAGTTTTTTGCTACGTCGGAGGAGGAGCACTCGCATGCGTCTCGTTTTTGACCATGACGGCAATTGCCCTCGATAGGTACCTTGTAGTCCACAAAGGCACCAAATACCGACTATGGGTCACTAATAGAAGGGTGACTTATCTAGTAGCAGTAATATGGGCCATCACGTGTGTGCTAAACAGTACTCATTTCTATGTCCCAAAATCGTCGTATTTTAAAGTGGTTGCATCGATAATGGTATTATGCGTTGTCATGGCATCGTACTGTTACATCAAATGTTTCATTACTTTGAGAAACAAAAAGCGACTTATGAAGGACTTGACGGAAGGAGCCGTGAAGCAACAAGCAGCTAATACGTACCGATACAAGAAATCTATGTTGACTATGGCATACGTTTACTTAGCGTTCAATCTTTGTTATCTGCCGTTTTTTTTAAATGCTGCAGCGACACTTTTCGTAGAAGAATCTGCAGCTATTTGGACTGCAGTGAGTTTAACAGCCGTAGTGCTCTATAGTAATTCTCTTGTGAATCCACTCATTTTGTTTTGGAGAATGAAAGAGATTAGGAGAGCAGTTTCAGCGACGATATCACACGTTGGAAGAAGAAAGAATAATACTAAAAGTGATGATGTAAATTAATCAATTGTATTTCTTAAGGATACAGTCTACGTTCGCGTGGTGCTCTCAGTTAAAACTTGTTTAGCGCGTCAATTTACAATAAAGTTAGACAAAGTATATATCATTTTAAAGCTTATGTAACAGAGAATAAGACTGTGGATGTTTTTTATACGAAAAAGAATATCTGAAACGAATGCTAATAACATTAATTTATGCACCTTCGTTCATGTTGTATTACATGTAACATTGATATAAACACTTTTAACATTTTGTCCTTTAAAAAACGTCATAGTATCGTGCATTTATGAGTGAACTTATGCGGTGTCACGTGACATTTCTTTTAGTACTAATGTCTCTTTAGGAGTTAATGACATTGAATGTATATGTCTGAATCGTGTTTTGATAAATACTTGAAATTCTCAGTTCTAAATATGGACCTCATAGTTTTCCGTTTCAACATCGATCAGCTGAATCGAAATCCATTTATGGAAAGTTAAATTAGACAACAATGCACACAAAATAAGGGTTGTCCAAGATTTTTTTAGCCATGGAAATAAACTGTGATACAAAATACAACGTTTTTATAGTTATCTTAAATTGCTGTTAACTAGAACTGTACGTTTGGGTTTTCGTTTGGGCCGATCGAGGTGCTTTCGTACTTATGTACGATATCAACCATAGAGCGAGAACACTAAAACCATGAAATAAAAACAAAATAGTTACTAACTAATAGTTTCTGTTTAGTGACTGTTTAATCAGTATCACTCGAACCACAAACATCAAATCCTCTTCTCTTCTCCCCCTCCCCCTCCCCCACCTTCGTTTTTTGCAGTCGTCTTAGCTTTCGCGCGGCCATATCGGTAACACAGCTATCCCACAACAACATTTTCCCGTTCCCCAAAAAGAAGGCTAAGAAAACAATACCTTGCTACAACTTTACTTGTCTTTAATAGTGACTAATAGTAACTCAATAAGAACTTTTGCACAGTAGCAATTTAGTATTTGAGCTCTAACCAAGCTTACCTAAACGATTATATTCTTTCAATCGAAAATTTCATCCTTTTTTGAGAGCCCTGAGAAATGTTATTTCAAAATGATTAACATGCAGCCCTGGTATGGTGGTTTTCATAATCAAATAAAGGTGGTACCAATTAACTATGTACAGTAAGAATAAGATTTCCATGTTAGTAGTAGGGAAGTACCAATCCTGCAACAATGGCAACCGGCGACAACCGATTTGATAATATCGTCTAAAAGCGGACTCGTTCAAAAGAGGATATGGCTATAGTAGGATTGCTATATTAGGACTTCGTTTAAAAGAGGACTTTTTTATTGACCCAGGTTATGCAAATATCCGGAATGATATTAGACCTAATATAGCCGCCGGTTCCCATTGTTGCAGGATTGGTATACTTCCCTACTACTTATATTAGATCTCGATTTGAGACTATTGTTGCGTAAATGTATTTTAGGAATAGAAACCCTCGGGGGGGGGGGGGACTCCCTAAGAAAATGCATAGGGGTGCTCGAAGGACATTTAACGGTCGAAAATAAGACCCTTGCGTACCTTTTAGAGTCTCGAACTGGCACCGTACCTTTTAGAGTCAGTTTTCGAACTTAAGATTATACATAATGAACATTTTTTAAATGTGGTCGTACCTTTAAGAGTCTGAAACCAGTATCTGAGTTAATTTATGCGTACCTTTTAGGGTCATTTTCAAAACCGTCTGTCGAGCAAACCTATTCATTTTTGTAGGGAATCCCCCCCCCTCCTCCCCCCTCCCGGGACACAAGCCTCATAAAACCACCGCTTTTGGTCTATATATAAAAGGCCCTTCATCTCTAAAACAATATAGGTAGGTAGGCTGTATCATTGTGAAACTAAATCATATGAACGAAACCAAGTGCTTTCAGTCTTTTTGACAAGTGTCTGGATATATATATCGCGAAAGCGTGAAACTCTGAGTAAACGCAAAAGTGATGTCTTGTCTTTAATCAATCTAAATCTATATTTATCTATAAAGTATTTAATATACAACACGCACTTTGATTGGCTGGCTACCGTGTATATATCAGAGGATAGAGCACACTGAGTCATATGTATAGTACGCTATACAAGAACATACTACTATTATTATCATTGACACGCTCAGTTTGTTATCGTAAAAAGTGCAAATATATATTTGTGACTATCATCTATGAGTATTTACATCCAACTACGAGGCCTTAGCAACGATCAAAGCAACAATGCATGACAACGAAACTCAGCAGTGTTTTTTTCTGACGCCGTTCAACACGACGAAAATCGACCAAGTTAAAAGTATCTACATGGTCACAGCTACACTGGACGCCATATTGATTCTACCAACTATCGTACTCAATGTTCTGCTAATAGTTTCTTTGTATCGCTCGTCTGAGATTCGTAAACCATCGACTAAACTTCTCTTTAGCCTGGCAATGTCGGACCTTCTTGTAGGGTTGGTCACAGAACCTGCGCTGTTGGCGCAAAAGATCGCTGAAGTCAAGCATGCATTTCATACATACTGTATCACTGGAGTTGTTTACTACGTCGTCGGAGGAGCACTCGCATGCGTCTCGTTTTTTACCATGACGGCAATTGCCCTCGATAGGTACCTTGTAGTCCACAAAGGCATCAAATACCGACTATGGGTCACGAATAGAAGGGTGACTTATCTAGTAGCAGTAATATGGGCCCTGGCGTGTGTGCTATATAGTGCTCTTTTATACACTCCAAGATCGTTGTATTTTATAGTGGCTGCATCAATAATGACATCATACGTTGTCATGACATCGTACTGCTACATTAAATGTTTCATTACTTTGAGGAACAAAAAGCGACTTATGAAGGACTTGGTGGAAGGAGCCGCGAAGCAACAAGCAGCTAATACGTACCGATACAAGAAATTTATGTTGACTATGGCATACGTTACCTTGGCGTTCAATCTCTGTTATCTGCCGTTTATATTTACTGCTGCATCGACGATTTTCGTAGGGGAACCTGCAGCTATTTGGGGTGCAGAGAGTTTAACAGCCGTAGTGATCTATAGTAATTCTCTTGTGAATCCACTCATTTTGTTTTGGAGAATGAAAGAGATTAGGAGAGCAGTTTCAGCGACGATATCACACGTTGGAAGAAGAAAGAATAATACTAAAAGTGATGATGTAAATATTACTTAAGGAAACGCCGGTCTACGTTTGCATGGTGCTCCCAGTTAAAACTTGTTTAGCGCGTCAATTTACAATAAAAATAGACAAAGTGTATATCATTTTGAAGGTTATGTAACAGAGAATAAGACTGTGGATGTTTTTTATACGAAAAAGGATATCTGCAACGAATGCTAATAACATTAATTTAAGCATCTTCGTTTATGTTGTATTACATGTAACATTGATATAAACACTTTTAACATCAGTATCACTTGAACCACAATCATCAAATCCTTTGCTCTTCTCTCCAATCTCGTCCCCATTCGCCGCTAGCTCTTACTGCGCATGTCCAGGCTCGACGAACTATCTTGGCTCTGGCAAACTCCAAACCGGATGCCCAGAATCTGGGCATTTTTGCACTGCGCATGTTTGATTAAAATCCTTCAACTTGATTGGCGTTGCTACGTTGCAATAGGAGGTTAATTAGACTAATAATAGAATTTCCGTGGGAATATTCGTCTTCACAGACGTTATTGATAACAGAATGCAATCAAATTTTAACCTGGAAATTATTTCATGTTTAATCAGAAATGCTATCTGTTCAAATATACATTTAATTATATAATATCTTGATCGATCCACTGGTAGAAAATGCTTTCATATAGGCATAAAGGATTAGAAAGGATTTTGATGAGAATATAGCGAGTCAGTGGCTGCAAGCTGAAGTAAAATCAGTCGTTATTTACGGGTCAAGAATAATAACTAAACAGCAGAGCTCACGCGAAGAATTCTGAGAAATTTTGCTACTACGACAACAGTTCTTGATGATAAACTTTCCTTACCCCGTATTCAGGTGGTTTGTATTAGCCATTTTCTATTATATTTTCGGTTTCGTTGAGAATCGACATTTTTTTTTGAACTTCCGGTCAATCGCTTTGTTTTCTCTAAGGACCAATCATGTGGCCGGATTCAGTTGGGTAAGCCAGAGCCAAGATAGTTCGTCGAGCCTGGACATGCGCAGTAAGAGCTAGCGGCGAATGGGAACGAGATTGCTCTTCTCCCCTACCTCTCCCCAACACAGCGGTCAAACGACTACGCATGCGCGAAAAAAAAACAAGTAAAATAAACCAGCACCAACTTCGTTCCCAGGCTTAATTTTCGCACGGACTCTATTAAAAACGATGGATTGGACGACTTTCGTCGCTTTTTTCTCAAAATATAAACAAAGACTCATGGTAGCTTTAAAATATAACAAAGGTTATGTACACGAAACTTCAAGCTTATATATTCAGGGAATTTCTTATAAATCGACTTCAAACACTTTTACAATCCAAAATTTAGCACTGTGAAAATTTTGCCACGCAGGCGTAGTCGTTTGACCGCTATGTTCCTCTCCCCCACCTTCGTTTTTTGCACTCGTCTTAGGTTTCGCGCGGTCACATCGGTAACACAGCTATCTCACAGCTAATTTTTTCCCGTTCCCCAAAAAGAAGGCTAAGAAAACAATACCAAATTACAACTTTACTTGTCTTTGATAGTAACTAATAGTCACTAAATAAGAACTTTTGCACAGTAGCAATTTAGTGATTGAGCTCTTAAGGCTGGTTTTCACTAGACATAAGCACAAGCATAATAGACCATATCCGTTAACTGATATTCTTCCTAGAATTAATCATACAAAATACAATCTTAGAATACAGAGTACTTTTAAACCTAAAGTTAATACAGAGCGGTTTAAAGCAATTTTTACAAATAGTTTAGCCTTTAAAAATTGAGGAATTTGACTAATTTTCATAGATGTTAATTGTACAATAATTGTAAATATAGATATGTATTTTATTTGTATAATAAAGACATTTTTATTATAAGCACAAGCACAAGCAAAAGATAGTTTTTCTATTTTTCACTTGACATAAGCAGACATAAGCATAAGCATCAGAAAAACAAACATGTTCGTTTTCTTGTGTTTAGTTGATGCTTATGCCTAGTGAAAACCAGCCTTACTTAAACGATTTTAGTGAAAATTCTTTCATTCGAAAATTTCATCCTTTAATTTCTAAGAATCCTGAGAAATTTGATTCCAACATGATTTGCATGCGACCCGGTTATGACGGTTTTCACAATGAAAAAAAAGCGCGGTACATATTAACTATGTACAGTAAGAATAAGATGTCCATATTAGATCTCAATTTGAGTCTATTGTTGAGTAAATGTATTTTAGGAATAAAGACCTTGCTCATAAAACCACCGTTTTTTATCTATAAAACGCCCTTCCGTTAAAGCAATACGCGTTGGTAGGCTGTAGCATTCTGAAACTGAATCATATGAACAAGCCCAAGTAAGGTGCTTTTATTCTTTTTGACAAGTGTTTTGGATATATATATATTTATTTATAAAGTATTCATTATACAACACGCACTCTGATTGGCTAGCTACCGTGTTTATATTAGAGGACAGAGACACACTCAGCTTATTATCGTAAAAAAAGTCAACAATATTTGTGTCTATACTATATTTGTGACTATCAACTATGAATATTCAGTAACTTTTAACATTCAACTACGAGGCCTTAGCAACGATCAAAGCAACAATGCATGACAACGAAACTCAACGGTGTTTTTTCCTAACGTTCAACACGACGACAATCGACCAAGTTAAAAGTATCTACATGGTCACAGCTACACTGGACGCCATATTGATTCTACCGACTATCGTCCTCAATGTTCTGTTAATAGTTTCTTTGTATCGCTCGTCTGAGATTCGTAAGCCATCGACTAAACTTCTCTTTAGCCTGGCAATGTCGGACCTTCTTGTAGGGTTGGTCACAGAACCTGCGATGTTGGCGCAAAAGATCGCTGAATTCAAGCATGCATTTGATACATACTGTATCACTGGAGTTTATTGCGACATCGTCGGGGGAGCTCTCGCATGGGTCTCATTTTTGACCCTGACGGCAATTGCCCTCGATAGGTACCTTGTAGTCCACAAAGGCACCAAATACCGACTATGGGTCACGAATAGAAGGGTGACTTATCTAGTAGCAGTAATATGGGCCATCACGTGTGCTCTACAAAGTACTCATTTTTATATCCCAAGGTCGTCGTATTTTAAAGTGGCTGCATCAATAATGGTATTATGCGTTGTCATGGCATCGTACTGCTACATTAAATGTTTCATTACTTTGAGAAACCAAAAGCGACTTATGAAGGACTTGGCGGAAGGAGCCGAGAAGCAACAAGCAGCTAATACGTACCGATACAAGAAATCTATGTTGACTATGGCATACGTTTACTTGGCGTTCAATCTCTGTTATCTGCCGATGTTATCTAATGATGTAGCGACGATTTTCGTAGGAGAATCTGCAGCTATTTTGGGTGCAGAGAGTTTAACAGACGTAATGATCTATAGTAATTCTCTTGTGAATCCACTCATTTTGTTTTGGAGAATGAAAGAGATTAGGAGAGCAGTTACAGCGACGATATCACACGTTGGAACAACGAAGAAGAAAGACCAACGAAGAAGGTGGCCGTATTAAGCGGGCTGTCAAAAAATATATCAAAAACACGTGTTTTATTGATCAGTACGTAACTATATAACTAATGTCACTGCATAATTAATTAGCACGAAGCTGTATAAATTAACTCCACATACATGCCTTATTGCATAACGTCGTTCGGAGTGTCGCGAGAAGCCGAGTTTTGACCCACCCACCCTCCCCTGGCTGGTGGCGGTGCTTTTCAGGTTCTCCTTCTCGCTGCTTACCTCATATCACAACAGTCGCGGATCTCACCCATAACTTAACTTACTGCGACGTGATAATGAGTATGCAGTGAGAAATATATAACTAATTAAGTGAAATTCTTGCATACTGTAATTCAAAATAATGTTTCTAAAACTTCTGATGCTATAAGCCTCCTGCGCAGCCGCTGTGAGGCGCTTCTGGTTCCCGCGATTCCCCCACTAGCATCTGCAAAAAGTCTGAAAGAACAGAATTGTACTATTTTGTACAAACGGTAGAATATCACTAGAGAAAGAAGTTGTAATTATCCTCAGTGCACCGTGCATTTGCTCAAGAAGAATGTCTGCATGAATGTGTTTTTCTATACGGGTAAAGCGATTTTTTTTTGTAATAGATAAAATATGAGCGGCAGACCTTTATGGGTATTTGAAAAGGCGAGCCGCAGGTGAATTTGATAAGTATATATTATAGAAAGAGTACAGCGGTGCTAGGTAACACCAAACTGCAGTATTCTTATTTTTGTACCCAAAAGGGCCTGGATACGAGAATGTAATAATCTAAAAAAGTGATATGATCAGCAAACTTAATGACGTGACTGTTCAATAAATTTACATTTCCCGTTAAACAAATTAACACAAATAGGTGACCACACTCCAACAAAGGAAGACAGATGCTTCAGTCTCAGCACACGGTGTTCATACGAATTAGTTCTTAAACCTGTCCGATCGTTAGAAGTCTTGTCAGAAAACGTCTCAATCGGCGCAATGACAACACACTAAAAACTACACATACAGTTCAACGGATAATTATTCGAAGACGAACTTGGATCACAGCATTTAAGATAGCTATAACCCTATATTTTGTTTGTATCTATGGCTAAACAGATGAATAAGAATGAATGGATGGATGGATGGATAGATCGAAGCAAACCGGAGAATTGATGTTTGCATAAACAAATATACAATAGTTTATATCGTTATAAGTGATGTCAGAAAACGTCTCAATCGGCGCAAAGACGACACACTAAAAACTACACATACAGTTCAAGATAATTATTCGATCTGGATCACAGCATTTAAGGTAGCTATAACCCTGTATTTTGTATGTATCTATGGCAACAATAGAAAAATGAATAAGAATGGATGGATGGATGGATAGATGCAAGCCTGAGAATTCATGTTTGAATAAACAAATAAACAAGAGTTGATTTTTACAGTGAATCGATGCGGCTGAAGTCTTTCCTTTGTCATTAAGGCCATGGCAAACGGTTTCAACTTTTGCTTCAACATCCGTTCGATTTTGTTTAATGGCAACGTTGAAGCCGTTCTTACCCTTTCAACATTATTGAAACGTGTTGAATCAATGTAGAATTGATGTTGAAAAAGTTTAAAAGCGTTTAAGCATTGCCATTCAACAAAATCGAAAGGATATTGAAGCCGTTTCACCGCACCTTTTGATTATACTATTAGTGTTCTTTTATCATGTTAGTGACAACATTCTTGCAATTAGGTGTAACTGAAACCTTGTATAATATATCTACTAAGGATGATTAAATGAATTGATAGATGAATGGATGGATGAATGAATAGATCGATGGTGTATATATGTGTGTAAAGAGACAGGTGTTTGGATAACTGAACAAATAATAGATAAAATTAATAATTGAATTGATGCATGATTTGATAACGAATTGTGATAATGATAATTAATTTGATACCTTAATATGAAATGAATGGATGAATAAATGGATTGATTAATTAATAAGTGAATGAATACTGAATTAATGAATGAATACTGGAAATAAATGAATTATTTTTTTCACTAAGTAAAGTTATATGATATTATGATTTCAAAGTGTCATTCTTGACTGTTAGTTTACTTTGAAATGTAAACTTTCTCACTAAGTAAAGTTAGCTATCAATAAATTGTTTCAAATGTAAGGCAATCTGTACTTGGTACGTGTTTCGTTTTACATTACTGATGTAGAGATTAAAGATTTAACGATAAGATATCAAAACTGATGTTATTAAATATATTGATTAAAAACAAGAGGAAATTAACGAAAAACCCGCGACAAAAAAACAACAATACATTTATTTATCTCATACCAACAGCTCACATACACCTATTTTAAAAACGTTGTCACAACCGAACTTAAAAGACCACACTCTGAGGTCTGCAAAGGATGTCGGTAATATGAACGTAATTTGTGATTTATTGCGCGTTTTTTAAAGAAATATTTGTTTCATCATCAACCACTGTATAACAACTTGTTATGGTCATATAACACTAACACGTACAACCAAAAAATGGTATGGATAAATCTATAACAAGAGAAGAAATCCCGACATCCTTTGCAGGATTCAGAGCGTGGACTGTAGCTTTGAATGCCACAAGGATTTTTTAATTTTTTGAGGATTTTTATTATATTATAGACTGATTATAAACACTTTGACTCCTCATTATTTATCATGAGCCAAACCGCAGGCAGGCAGGCAGGTAGGCAGGCAGGCAGGCAGAATAAAATAGATAGATGAGCAATATATTCACAGCTCCTTAAATAAAACTTAAACTCACACGATTATTTCATCTTCACTTAACAGGTTATTTGTTAAAGCAAGAAATACCTTAGCAACCAAGCTTGACAACGAATCTTGTCAAACTACGTGTGTACGACAACACTGATCCACCTGTAATTCCTAACCTGACTGTTGAAATCCTTCTAACGACCTTAGCAACCATACTTAGCAACACATTTAACAACAACTTTAACTGTTTGCTGGTCTACTTTAAGATTCAAAGACGTTGTTCTAGCAATAACGTCCTTAGCAACTGTACTTAGCAACACATTTGTTATTCAACTTTAAGTGTTTGCTGGTCTACTTAATTAAGGAATCAAAAACGTTGTGCTAGCAATAACGTCCTTAGCAACTGTACTTAGCAACGTATTCTTACAAAGCAACAGGGTATTTAAACATTTGGATCCAACTATGAGCTCCTAAACGACCCTAGTAAAGTCTGTCTTTGATCCATTAGTATTTAACTTTCAACATTCAACTACGAGGCCTTAGCAACGATCAAAGCAACAATGGCTGGCAACGAAACTCAACGGTGTCTTTTCCTAACGTTCAACACGACGAAAATCGACCAAGTTAAAAGTATCTACATGGTCGCAGCTACACTGGACGCCATATTGATTCTACCAACTATCGTCCTCAATGTTCTGTTAATAGTTTCTTTGTATCGCTCGTCTGAGATTCGTAAGCCATCGATTAAACTTCTCTTTAGCCTGGCAATGTCGGACCTTCTTGTAGGGTTTGTCATAGAACCTACGCTGTTGGCAAAAAAGATCGCTGAAGTCACGCATGTATTTTCTACATACTGTATAACTGGAGTTTTTTGCTACGTCGTCGGAGGGGCTCTCGGATGCGTCTCGTTTTTGACCATGACGGCAATTGCCCTCGATAGGTACCTTGTAGTCCACAAAGGCACCAAATACCGACTATGGGTCACGAATAAAAGGGTGACTTACCTAGTAGCAGTAATATGGGCCATCACGTGTGTGCTACAAAGTACTCACTTCTATATCCCAAGATCGTCGTATTTTAAAGTGGCTGCATCAATAATGGTATCATGCGTTGTCATGGCATCGTACTGCTACATTAAATGTTTCATTACTTTGAGAAACCAAAAGCGACTTATGAAGGACTTGGCGGAAGGAGCCGCAAAGCAACAAGTAGCTAATACGTACCGATACAAGAAATCTATGTTGACTATGGCATACGTTTACTTGGCGTTCAATCTCTGTTATCTGCCGTTGTTATCTAATGTTGTAGCGACGATTTTCGTAGGAGAATCTGCAGCTATTTGGGGTGCAGAGAGTTTAGCAGCCGTAATGATCTGTAGTAATTCTCTTGTGAATCCACTCATTTTGTTTTGGAGAATGAAAGAGATTAGGAGAGCAGTTACAACAACAATATCACACGCTGGAAGAACAAAGAATAATATTAATAAGGTTGATATAAAATTATAAACTGCAATTTAAACTTATGGCCGGATATGTTTCCGCATTTGATAACACACAAATACTGATGTAAAATGTAAAATATTTTACATCAGACATATTAAAGTTCTTTTGACAGAAGGAGAATGCCATTCATGCCACTCCTGGAATGGCACTCCTGCCACTCCAAACATATTTAATAAAAACCTAGCGGTTAAACTTGTGAGGTATGCGTCAGTGTGGCTAGTTTTTCTAAGGAAACAATAGGCACAGGCGGTGCTCCACCCCGTCAAGGGAGCACGACAGACTTTTGTTTGTGGTTTGAATATATTCGATCTTTGAAAATGTAATTTGTGATAACCGAGATTGACATAAATTAGTATTTTGTCGGAGTCTAGTTAGGCATTGCGTGTAGAGCGTGTAGTCCCTTGTGTATTAGAGTGTATATATAGGGTGTTGGCCGTAGTGATAGCGCAGTTTGTAGGCTAAGACAGAATTTTTATCATGTCTTATGTCGTTATTTACTTGTAAACTTTAAAACCTCAAAAGTATGCATTATATAGCAACGAGTTCATGGGGGTTCAAGTTCCCTCTTTTCCCTCGTTTTGGATTTTCGTGACCGGCTATGATGTCTAGTTGTAACGTATATATTACGAAAATGTTGATTTCTTTAATAAAATGTGTTATCGTGGGCCACGCTGACCAACCAGCCCACGGCCATGCATCAAGTGTGTGTAGTGTTTATTAACGAGATGGAGTGGAGACAAAATGTTTCAACGGCTTTTGGTAAAAAAATACGTAGACTGCGAGCAGTCCCTACTTTTCCCCCTGGATTCAGAAAATTTTAATTTTAATAAAACGATCGAGCGGGGATTGGGGGCGAGTTGGGGAGGGGAGGAGGGATCCCCGCTCGTCCGTGTTTTATTTAAATGCTCATTTTTCTCTCGTTTTCCTCGACCGGAATCTGGAGGGAAAAGAAGGGACTGTTCGCAGTCTAATAAACAGGTGAATATCCGCTGGCAAGTCAAAAATACGGGCGCGCCTGCATCGCCAAGCGTAAGAAATTTTAGCTTGCAAAACGGACTTTCTAGCTTTTTTATCTCATGTTTATCGCGGCTATCCTACGGAGCCTCATACGGCTCATGCTTACCACACTTTTCACTGGCATTGGCAATTGACAGTTAGTATTGACAATTGACAGTTAGCATTGACAATTGACAGTTAGTATTGACAATTGACGGTTAGCATTGACAATTGACAGTTAGCATTGACAATTGACAGTTAGCATTGACAATTGACAGTTAGCATTGACAATTGACAGTTAGTATTGACAATTGACAGTTAGTATTGACAATTGACAGTTAGTATTGACAATTGACGGTTAGTATTGACAATTGACGGTTAGTATTGACAATTGACAGTTAGTATTGACAATTGACGGTTAGTATTGACAACTGACAGTTAGTATTGACAATTGACAGTTAGTATTGACAATTGACAGTTAGTATTGACAATTGACAGTTAGTATTGACAATTGACGGTTAGCATTGACAATTGACAGTTAGTATTGACAATTGACGGTTAGTATTGACAATTGACAGTTAGTATTTATGAGCCAGCTGTCATTGGGTATGCGGTCACACTTCAACATGGCGACGTTTTGGTGATTTTTCTCGTGTTCTTTATTAATAAGTTCTCGGAAGCCGTTTCAGATCATTATTTCCCATTACTATCGAGTAACGACATTCCGCTTGATGATTTGATTGAATAATACTTCTTGGATTTAACAGAATAGAAATTTTAGCATGTCTTCTGTTACTTCACGGTATTCGGCTGAGCCTTAGTCAACTAAAACGACTACTTTCAAGAAAAGGTCTTATGAGTAGACGGAATACAAGCTCGCTTTCTATCGTTTTGGAAGCGATTGAAAGAGAGCTACAAGGAAGTGGTAGTATTAAGCTTTATTATACATTTTTTAAAGTAAAAGTACAATTATAATCAGGCAAAAGAGACAATAACAAGCAAATCTCGCGCGCTGCCATTTTCACATCAACTCCCTGAGAACGGAGAGAGCCTGGGAACTTGACAGTGATAACTACAGATACTGCAATTATCACTGTCAAGTTCACATGCTACTCAGATTTAGCCGTGTGCTCTCAGCCAATCAGATTCAATGTAGTTAGTAAAATGTATAATAATATTGGTTATCGTGCGATGTGGCAAAGAATTAGAAATGACTATGGTCTAGTTGTGAGCAGGAGAACTGTCCGTTTGGCATGCTAAAATTTCCATTCTGTTAAATCCAAGATTGAAGTATTGTTCAAGCAAATCGTCATGCGGAATGTCGTTACTCGATAGTAATGAGAAATAATCATCTGAAACGGCTTCCGAGAACTTATTAATAAAGAACACGAGACAAATCACCAAAACCATTCTGAACGTGAACGTCGCCATGTTGAAGTGTGACCGCATACCCAATGACAGCTGGCTCATAAATACTAACTGTCAATTGTCAATACTAACCGTCAATTGTCAATACTAACTGTCAATTGTCAATACTAACTGTCAATTGTCAATGCTAACTGTCAATTGTCAATACTAACTGTCAATTGTCAATGCTAACTGTCAATTGTCAATACTAACTGTCAGTTATCAATGCTAACTGTCAATTGTCAATACTAACTGTCAATTGTCAATGCTAACTGTCAATTGCCAATGCCAGTGAAAAGTGTGGTAAGCATGAGCCGTATGAGGCTCCGTACTATCCAGATACAAAGGAACCCCAAATCTCGATTTTCCCCAACGCCACGCCATTGTGCAAGCCTCCTGCGTGACCAGACCGCAGACATGTCTGATGTATCACGCAAGGCCGACCTTTCACTTGTGGTTAAAACATCACGAGGTTGAATTTTCAATCAATTTTGAATCGGAATTCATTGGCACAAATTTTGTATTTTACTTCGTGAAGATTATCAAAAGCAAAACAGGTTTTTCCTGTTTCACTGCCGTTTGTGATTGGAGGGAAATATTTTATATAACTCGACCTTTTACCAAGAAGACTGGATGCTGAGAATGGAGATAGAATCAACCGTATGTCTGCTGTTTGCTTCTAGTCTACTCGTTTTAATCCTAGTTCTGCTGCTCCAAAACAAGCTGTTTACTCACAACCGAATCCCTGGTCCAAGAGCTCTTCCTTTCATTGGGAACTTACTTGACTTACATGGGCAAATATTGCACGAATTGTTTCATAATTACTCGCTCAAGTATGGCAATATTTTTCGTGTTTACATCGGAAATCAAGTGGTAGTTGTGTTGAGTGGAAATGCTATCAAGAACGCTCTTGTTAGAAAGCCTACTCTTTTCGCCGGGCGTCCTTCGTACAACGAAATGGGCATAAAATTCAATTACGAGCCTTCTCTGGTGATGGCTGACTATGGACCTAAATGGAGGCTTTATAGACGAATGGGGCATGCAGCTCTTAAAGTATACGGCAAGAGCCAGCTGCAAGCTATTATCTGCGCTGAAGTTGATGACCTTTGTAGCAGACTGGAAAAGCTTGGAGGAAAACCTTTGGCAATTAATGAACACATAGGAATGTCTCTTACTAATGTCATTTGTACTCAAATATTTGGATCGAAATATGATATAAATGATTCTGAATTTAAAAGGGTATATGAGCTAAATGAAACTATTACAAATACGAATGTTATTCGCTCTGTTGTGGATGTGATACCTTGTTTAAGACGTTTTATTGATAGCGATATTGACGAGGATATTAGAATGTCTGACAGAGAGAGGTTTCTGTTGTTGAAGGGAAAATATGAAATGCATAAAAAGACGTTCGATAGTACAAATATTCGAGATTACACCGATGCACTTATTCAAGCGAAATACGAAGCTGAAGCCGAGGATGCCAAAAATAAAGATTATTTGACTGACGATTGTATTACAAGTAGCTTGTCGTCGATGTTTACGGCTGGCTCAGAGACAACAGCAACCACAATATGTTGGGCTATCATTCTACTTCTCCACTACCCAGGAGTACAGCAGAAACTGCATCAAGAAATTGATGGGATAATTAGCGTAAATGAAAACCCGGATTTATCCCACAAAAGAGAACTTCCTTATTTGGAAGCGTTTACGTCAGAGGTGCTAAGAATGAGCAATGTAACACCGCTGGCTATTCCTCATAAAGCAACCGCTGACACGTCACTTGAAGGTTACCACATTCCTAAGGATACCATGGTGATAATTAATTTATGGTCATTGCACCACGACTCGTCGTTATGGCAACACCCTTATAAGTTCGACCCAGGTCGCTTCTTGGATGACCAAGGAAAGTACGTTCTACCACCCGGTGGGGATTTCTTGCCTTTCAGCGCCGGGCCGCGAGGTTGCATGGGTGAGGTTTTGGCTCGTTCCGAGCTGTTTCTCTTCCTTTCGCGTTTGCTGTATCGATTTGAGTTCCAACTGCCTTTAGGCAGAGAACTGCCATCGCTCAAAAGTCTTGGAAGCGGTACTATTATACATCCTCCTTCATATGAAATAATTGTCAACAAAAGAAAACAATTGGAGTAAAAATGTACTGTAACTAGCGGTTAAACTAGTGTGGACTGTGCCAGTGTTTCTAAGGAAACAATTGGAGCAAAAATGTGCGATAACTAGCGGTTAAACTAGTGTCGAATGCGTCAGTGTTTCTAAGGAAACAATTGAAGTAAAAATGTGCGATAACTAGCGGTTAAACTAGTGTGGACTGCGTCAGTGTTTCTAAGGAAACAATTGGAATAAAAATGTGCGATAACTAGCGGTTAAACTGGTGTGGACTGCGTCAGTGTTTCAAAGGAAACAATTCGAGTGAAAATGTACAATAACTAGCGGTTAAACTAGACGTAGACTGCGTCGTGCAGTGTTTCTGAAAAAGGAATTGCAATAAAAATGTACGATAACTAGCGGTTACTAGTGTAGACTGCGTCAGTGTTTCTGCAAAAGGAATTACAATAAAAATGTACGATAACTAGCGGTTAAACCAGTGTAGACTGCGTCAGTGTTTCTGCAAAAGAAATTGCAATAAAAATGTACGATAACTAGCGGTTAAACTAGACGGTTGACTGCATCAGTGTTTCTGCAAAAGGAATTGCAATAAAATTGTACGATAACTAGCGGTTAAACTAGTGTAGACTGCGTCAGTGTTTCTGCAAAAGGAATTGCAATAAAAATGTACGATAACTAGCGGTTAAACTAGACGGTTGACTGCATCAGTGTTTCTGCAAAAGGAATTGCAATAAAATTGTACGGTAACTGGCGGTTAAACTAATGAGGAATGTGTCTTGTTGGATTCTCTGGTTCTGTTCTCCCTCGCGCGCAGGTCCTTTGACTATTAGCGCGGTATGGGCCGATATATTCATGTACCCGACCTACGTAAGCCGATTCGATGCCCCAGCTTCGTTGAATGTCTTGCAGGAATCGTCTCCCTTTTTTCTTTTCTTTTTTCTATTTTTCTTTTTTCTATTTTATTATATGTTTCTTTTTTTTTTCGTTTATTAATTTTTGATATAATTATTTTTCTTTCTTTCTTTCTTTTTTTATTATTATGACTATGATTATTTATGTTCCAAACACACCAATTTATTCATTAGTTCTCAAAGGCTGGTAAAAATGGTATTTTTAAATTCTAATCTCACTATTCACTTTTAAAAACCTGTACCGATTTCCAACCCAGCAAAGCGGGCCCCTGTGACATAAAAGACGCGAGGGACTGGGAATCAAATTCCCAAACAATTTCTGCAAACGACCCAAACAACATTCGAACCACACAGAAAACTATTCCTTTTGACAAAGAGTAGTTCGCATTTTTCATCAAGAAGGTAAGGTGTTTGTTTGATGTCTTCTAGATGTATTGTTTAGTAAAAGAAGTGATGTATAAATGAGTTTTACCAATATTTATCGATGTTGTACTAATTTGTTTGTAAAGGAAACTTCTCATTAACATGTTAATGTTGTAGTTAATTTGCTCAAAAACATCGATGATTTGGTTGATAAAAGCCCTTTTTTAAAGTAGCTTGAATCTATGTCTAGTCAAAACGTTGTTGCTAAAAATGTAGAAATATTTTTTTATGGCGAAAATGAAATATTACTAGAGACTTTAGTCATTTTTGCTGATTGACTGACTTTATTGATTGATCGATATATATTTGGTGATTGAGCGATTGTTTGTTGGACGTATTGATTGATTGGTTGTTTGATTGATTGGCTGACTGACTGACTTATTGATTGATTTATTGACTGATTGATTGGTTGATAGATTGAGTGATTGATTGATTGATTGACTGACTGACTTATTGATTGATTGAATGATTGACTGGCTGATAGATTGAGTTAGTGATTGATTGATTGATTGGCTGACTGACTGACTTATTGATTGATTTATTGACTGATTGATTGGTTGATAGATTGAGTGAGTGATTGATTGATTGATTGACTGTCTGACTTATTGATTGATTGAATGATTGACTGACAAACTTGTTGATTGCATTATTGGTTGATTTATTGACTGACTGACTGACTGACTGATTGATTGATTGATTGATTGATTGATTGATTGACTATTTATTGATAAAACTTGATTGGTTGACTGATTGACTGACTAAATTATTGATTTATTGAATGACTTGCTTACTAACTAACTTTGATTGATTGTTATCCCAATAGAGCTGCAAACTTTCACCATGGAAATTGTTTTACCCAAGTTATATAATGCATGGTTCTGCCCCTTTGCACAGCGTGCGTGGATAGCTCTCCTTGCAAAGAAAGCTGAATTTGAATACATTGAACAAAACCCTTACAACAAGACACCAGAATGGATGTCAATCAGCCCTACTGGTCTCGTACCTGTAATAATCCACGAAGGAAAAACAATCTATGAAAGTGGTATTTGTATAGAATATGTTGACGAGGCTTTCAATACTGATGTCTCACTCTTGCCAAAAGATCCTTATCAAAGGGCTTATGCTCGTATTTGGGGTGACTTTTTGGCCAAGAAAGTTGTCCCACATTTTTATGCAATGTTATTGAAGCAGAGTAAAGAAGAACAAGATGAAGCTAAAGAAAAATTTATTGATGGACTACAAAAGTTCACCGGCGCAATGTCAAAGAAGTTTACCTATTTTCAGCAGGGTAGTCTTGGCTATGTCGACATCATGTTTGCTCCTTTTGCACAACGCATGTCTGTTTTGAAGCATTTTAGAGGATTTGAGATTCCTGAGACTCAAGAGTATGAGCGTTATCATAAATGGTGGAACACTGTTAAAAGACATCCTGCATTTATTGATACACTGTGTGACGAAGATAAATTGATACAAACGTACCAACGTTATGCGCATAACACAACAAAATCTCAGGTTAGCGAAGCTGTACGTAAAGGAGAAGCTCTTCCATGATAGCTAGACTAACAAATGGCACAAACCTGTAAAGCAGCATTGTTTGGGTTTTCTAGCTTGGTCAGTTGCAGGACACACGAAGCAATAAATTAATTCACAAATAACTATTTGCATAACTACACATCCTGACAGACTAAAATCTACAATTCTCTATTTTCCAGAATTGTACAATGTTGCAATTGTGATCAAGTGTGTCCTCTGATCAGCTCAAAAATGCTCTGCAATTAACAACTTGATCCAATTTCTTGTGCAACTTCAAAATGAGCAAGCCCTAGGTAGGCTACCGGGAAAGTTAGCCAACAAAGTGTTCAATCATTGAATATCTGAAGGTAGCTTATGTGTTCTTAATTATATTAATATAATTGTTTTGAATGCAGTGTATTTTAGAGTGTAATAAATAGGAAGTAACAGTTAGAGTACTGCCATGCAATACTAGAGTGATTAAGGCATTAAGCCATGAAATAGAAATTGCTTGCTAAAGTGTAAAATAGACTCAAAAGAAAACAATGGAATTAGAGTCTACTAAAGAGTGTTAGTCTAATATCTATTTCATGGGTTTAATGATCTCGCTCTATACCTGTGAAACAAATAGTGCTAATTAGTCCCGGGGGGGGGGGGGGGGAATCCACTACGATTTGGGTAGGGGTGTTCCGCTGGGATCCTAAAACGGTTACCCTGTTTATGACAGGAAAAAAAAAAAATTCTTATACCCTGTTTATGACAAGTGATAAAAATGGGACCCTGTTTATGACAGTTTAGGACCATGTTTATGCCGCCAAAACGTGCTGAATTTCCCAAAAGACGAAAGACCGCGCTGCTCATCATATTACCTAATTACTATACCTGATTATGACAACAACAAAAAAGGAAATGGGGAAATGGGGTAAATATATACCCTGTTCATGACAGAAAACTCAAAAAACCATTCCCTGTTTATGACAGAAAGCTCGAAAAACCATACCCTGTTCAGCGGATCATCTCGTATAGTAAATATATGGGAGTACCCCCCCCCCCCCCCCCCCCCGGGTAATTAGTACAAAATAGTGCTAATTAAACAATAGAAAACAATAGAATTAACATAAAATATCACTTAATTAATTGTCAGCTAACTAGAGTGAAGTCATTTTACCTGTGAAATAGAAATCAATTGCTTGCTAAAGTGTAATAGTCAAATAGACTCAAAAGAAAACAATGGAATTAGAGTCATCTACTAAAGAGTGTTAGTCTAATATCTATTTCATGGGTTTAATGACCTAACTCTATTTCATGGGTTTAATATTTGCACTCTAGCTATTAATATCTTAATTAAGGTGATGTGAATATGTGAGTTTATTATTCACCTGTTACTGGTTTAATTGCTGCACATTCTTAATTATTTATATATTTAATATTTAACAATCTTTATTTTGATATGGCGGACAATGATGAATATTATTACCAAGACAAAAACATGTCTAAAATTCACGCAAACATCATTAGCAAGTTAATAATTTTACACTTATGCCCATTTGAATGTTAAAAATGAGTCATACAAAAACGCTCTAATAAATAATCATTTAAAAAGTACTTTTGATTCCAAAATATTCGTAGACAGCCTTTGCATATATATATATATAGATAGATTTGTTTATTCAGGCCTCTTTTACTTACAGCAGTCGCTGAATAGGCCTTTTTGCAACAACAGGTCACGTGACCCTACCCCTTTTAAATTGAGCAGCTGTGTCAAAATGAACATCAGAAATGAAAAGAGCACCTCAACATTAGTAAGAAGCCAAAGTTTTAGCTTATAATATTGAGCATATGAGAAATGGCATTAAATATAAAATTAAATATTTTATAAGGATTTGTATGGGAAATATGCTCTGGTGGGCAAGCTTTGCCCACCAGAGCATATTTTCCATACAAATCCTTATAAAAAATTGTATTTTAAATTTAATGCCATTTCCCTCGTGCTTTTATGAGCTGATATTTCGCCTTCTTACTAATGTTGAGGTGCTCTTTTCATTTCTGATAATCATTTTGACACAGCTGTTCGATTTAGAAGGGGAAGGGTCACGTGACCTGTTGTTGCAAAAAGGCCTATTACAGGCTGGATATATGTGATATAATCTTTTGTACAGCCTGTGGTAAGGCAAGGAATGTCAACAAACAATAAAAGTACTACAATTTTTGTCTCTATTATTTAACAAATTTAATATACAATCAGGCAAAAAAACCAAAAACAATTTGAGCACAGAATAAAAGAAAAAAAAATTGTGCCCAACAAAAGTGGCCAAAAAATTGTTGTGCACGTTGAAAAAACAATTTCTGCACAACTACTATTGTATTGTATTGTACATTCCAGGTATGTTTTGACCATTCATGATATTAATATCCTTTATTTTACAGCTAGTAAGCAGCAATAGAGTTTATTAAGATAAGGGTATTAAAATATAATTAAAAATAAAAACTCAAATCAAATACTCAAAACCATAGAAAGTTAATACTTTATTCATTGTGTATTGTTACTAAAGCTGTTCCAGTTGAGTGATAGTGACTAATAGTCACTAAATAAAAACTTAGCCTCCTCTGCATGCAACCCTGCTGGGTTTCCTTTGTCCCCTGCTGGGTTTCCTTTATCATGCGAACCGGAGAGGAATGTGCCCCAAATAAGAAAACCCCCTCTCCCCACCATTTGTTCCACCACAGGAAACCCAGAGTCAACAAAGGAAGCCCAGAGTCAAGAGTTGCATGCGGAGGAGGCTAATAAAAACTATTAATTAGTAACTATTTAGATTTTATTTCATGGACATAGTGTAAGCACTCTACATGTGAAAACTTAATTGCATTAGTTATAATACTAATTAGTTATTAAAATTGGACATCATAATTCGACTTGGTCTAAGGAATGAATCTATTATCATGCAATAGGGAATAGTTTGGTTATCAACTTTGCCAGAGTTATTGAGCAGCTGCAGCACCAGCCTCTCTCCTCCCTTTAATGAACTTCTTGAAATGCTCCAACATTTTCTGTGGATCTTGGTGTGTTCCTGTAACAGCTGGATGGTTTTTGACAGCCTCCCACCACATTTTGAATCGCTTTGTATCAGGTAGGTCAGGTACATCAAGCTCTGGGATATCTTTGCATCTCTCCCAAAGATTACCAAATGGAGCGAACATTATATCAACATAGCCAATATCATCTCCTTGAAAGAAGACATGATCTGGTGACATTGCATCAGTAATCTTCTCAAGTCCTTCCAGTATTTTGTCTGTTGCTTCTTGTCGTTCCTTCTCTGAAGGTTTGATCAACATTGAAAAAAAATTGGAGATAACCTTTTTTGACATAAAGTCCCCCCAAATACGAGCATAAGCCCTTTGATAAGGATCTTTTGGCAAGAGTGAGACATCAGTATTGAAAGCCTCGTCAACATATTCTATACAAACAGCACTTTCATAGATTGTGTTTCCTTTGTGGATTATTACAGGGACAAGACCAGAAGGGCTGATTGACATCCATTCTGGTGTCTTGTTGTAAGGGTTTTGTTCAATGTATTCAAATTCAGCTTTCTTTGCAAGGAGAGCTATCCACGCACGGTGTGCAAAGGGGCAGAACCATGCACAATACAACTTTGGGAGATCTGCACTTTCCATGGTACTTTAGGGTGCTCTATTGGGACGAAAAACAATCAATAGATTATTAATCTGTTAATTGGTAAATAAATCAGTCAGTTAGCCAGTCAATCAGGAGGTCAATCATACAGTCAATCAATCAATCAATCAACCAATTAGCTATTCAATCAACCAATCAGTCATTTAATCAACTAATAAGCCAATGATGCATGCAATCAATCAATTCAATCAACCTATAAATCAACCAATTTTATTTATTTTTTATTTTTAATAATATTTAAACAGGTTGCCCAATTCAGCATGGCTGGTTTAAATGGGGACCTGTATAACTAAAACTTACAATATACAAACATTATATACAAATATGAGAACACAATACGAAAAGGAGAAAACGAAAAGAAATTACAAAGATTTGAAGTGGCATTTTAATGGTTTTGAATTTTGAAAAATTTGTTTCATGTCTTATTTTGGCGGGCAGGAGATTCCAAGTTTTGACAGCGTTAAATCGGAAGGAGCTCTGATATTTTTTCAATTAAACAATCATTCTGTCAATCATTCTGTCAATCATTCTGTCAATCATTCTGTCAATCATTCTGTCAATCATTCTGTCAATCATTCCGTCAATCAATTAATTTTGGAATGTGTTGGTAATATATCAGTCTCTATAGTTCAAAAAGCCTACAATCTTGGACATAAATAGTTGACACTCGCTGTAAATGCTTGATACTATCCATTTCACAACCATTTCCTACTCTCCCTCCCCCACCCCTGAACAATGTTGATATTCCTGAGAAAGAAACACCTTCAGGGAACACAACATTGGGGGGAAGGCCGGGATATCAAAATACGATCGTTCGAGTGATATTTAGCAACGAAAATGCAAAAAAAATGCTTTAGTTTTCAAACAGTGTCAACATTTATGTCCAAGATTGAACAATGCAAACACCACAGATTCTTTTTGTCTATATCTACCTACAATATGTATAAGCCAAGGAAGGCATGTACCAATCACAAACAACAATCACACAGATACAACTAGTTTTGTATCTACTGTTTGCATGATAACAATCGCAGAAGTTCATAACTTCGATTCTCACAGTCGAAGATTTCTCCTCGCTTGATCGCGTATTAGTTTTGCACTGTCATGGTGACCTCCGTATAGATACACTTCGATGGCGAAATATCATATTTTTTGTCTAGAAATATTAGTTAAAGCCTTTAAGACTTTCGATTGACTTGACATTGAGCAGTAATATTCCTTTTTTTATGACAAGAAACCTGGATATTACGTTATACAACAACATTCCCGGAACATATTGCATAAACTCCCGGGATAAACTATTATACATAAATTTACAATCTTCACGACAACTAAAGCTTTCTCTTATCTTCTTTTTCGCCTGAATCTCTTAATATCATACCAATAACAGTATTTAGTTTAACTTTAGTCGAAATCTTACCAGACTTAATCAATGTCTCCTTCGCTGAAATGCTCAATCTCGAGCCCAGCGTCACGTCTGGCTTTTTGTCAGCGGTCTTATGGCGCCCGACATTAGACTCTGGGGGAACGGAATTTTCAGCTCCGATTTTGGAGTTCCGGTTTCTATTGCGCATGCTTAGTTAATATTATAATGATCTGTGGGTTTGGGCATCCTGTGTTACTTAGTACGTTAATGACATTCAAAATATTATTGACCTAGTAGCATTTTAAATATTTTCTAAGCCAAAATATAAACATTTTCCTCACTAATGAAACATTTAAAGTTTAGGAAGGTTTTTTAACGGCCATCAGGGTTTATATAATGATATAAAAACGCGTCTAAATCTCCTTCAATTCAGATCACTTTAGCCGTCGATTTATTTATAGTTTTCCAACGGTTATTAGTTTGCTTTCGTGGTACGATTGACCTTTAGTAAATAACTGGATGTCAGAGGAGTATTTTGTGTGTATTGGTGTATTCTAATTTGCTTCGCGACTCGATAATCATCGCTTAACTTAGGATAACTTAGCGGCGATACAATATCTCTTCGCTTCGCGACTCGTATATTTCATAAACGACGATATTTAATATTGTATCTAGTATTAAAGAACCGTTGACGTCGTATTACATGTAATCGCAAAATTTACATTTTGAATGTACATTTGTTTACATGATGGACCAATCACAGATTTTACTTCGTCTGTTTCCGGTCTGACCATTGTATTTTCAAGGGCCAATCAGCATAAGCAGAGAATTCCGGTCCCCCAGAGTCTTACGTTACTCGGCTGGCCAAGAGGAACGAAGGCTCGGGGTTCGAGATTGTGAAATTCTGAGTCACCTCCAAAATCTTGAATGTAGCTGCTGATTTTTACACAGGGAGCCCAATACGAGACTGCGAGGCGAAAGAGCTGAATAGGAGCTATACGGAAGTTTAGAAAAGATCAGGAAGAGACTATAAAAGAATAAAAGAGATTAATGAAAAGAGATGGGAAAAGAAGAGAAACGGGAGGGAGGGAAAAAAAGTGGAGAGAAGAAAATGGGAAACAAGAGGAAAGTAAAAGTATTAAAAGGGAACAGAATGGGAAATTAAATGTGGAGGAAATTGAAGCAGAAAGGAAAAATACAGGGGAGAAAAGGGAAAGGGAAGAATAAAGAGAAACGAGAGGAAAAGAAGGGAGGAGGAATGGGAATTTTCTAGGAAAAATGCAACTAAAACATTTCAGATTTTTAAAAGTTTAGTATTAAAATTGTTACTTCAACGAAACAAAACCTATTTTACATGCAAATACATATATAATTACTTTCCGTAATTTTAGAATATCTTATATGTACTCAACAACCTATCAAAAGATACACCTAATTCAAAAATCGTTGTCGCAATCAAAGCAGTCCACACTCTGAAGCCTGCAAAGGATGTTGGTATTTCTACTCTTGTTATTGATTTATTCATAAAATATTTTGATTGTACGTGTTTGTGTTATATGAACATAACAAATTGTTGTAGTGGTAGATGATGAAACAAATATTTCTTAAAAAGCGTGTAATACATCACACATTCAGTTCACATTACTCGATAACCTTTGCAGTCTTCAGAGTGTGGTCTATAGCTTCGGCTGCGACAACGATTATTGAAATAGGTGTATATAATCTAATTGTAAAACAGTTACATGGTCAGCTAACATTGGTTAATTTAAACACCCAGGCCCAAAGTGACGGCAGTTCAGATATAGCAATCGCGGGTACATCTATATACATCTTATAAACTCCATCTTTGTGTACCGCGTTGTTATCCGTCCGCTTTTCGTTTGCATCAGGTGATTTAGTCGCATTGTTTTGATATTCCTTTGGGTGTATTCCCCAGGTAAACGTGCGGTCCATTCCTAGCATTGTGACTAGTGTATTATGGGAAGGGTTGGGTGCACTTAGTAGGAGTTTACCAGATGTGGGCCATTCTAGCATTATGGCATAAACATAGCCATCTTTTTGGGTGTACCTGTGGAAACATAATGATGAACTTGATGATATGGTAGTGATGGTACTAGTACTTTTCACAGTTCCGTTCAGTGACCACGAAGAATAGTTCCAAGTCGAGGTTCGCGTTGTTGCGCATAGCAAAACTATAATTTATCATGCGCAACAATGAACGCGAACCTCGACTCTTGGAACTATCATTTGTGGTCACGGAACAGAACTGTGAAATGGACTATTGTGATAGTGATGGTAATGATATGTTTGTATGGGCTTTACAAGGGTGTACATGTGATCTGATTTATTAAATCTGATTGGCTGGAAAGCTTATGAATTATTAATGAATTTTACAAATGTTGATTATAATGATAGTCGATCATAATGGCGATTGATGATGATGACGATGCTACTATGGTAACCTCTATAGATTGATACATCTGCCTTGAAGGAGTGTTGTACCACAATATTATTTTGAGCAAAATGATTGGCCAGAAGCTGGATCACATGGCACAAAAACAACTGAGGCAGAATCTTCGTTATAATGATTATAGTCAAAATATATAATGATGATGATGATGATTGTTAGAATATCTTAATATTATCTTGTGATAATAATGATCGGTGGTGAATCTGAAAATGATGACGATAATAACGAGTTAATGATGAATACGATGTCCAATATCTTATTACCAAACATAAGGGCAGCTTGAGTCGTTCTGTGCTTTCCAAGAATTACTTCCATATATTGCCTCGCCATTAACTCGTAACCAGTCTCCCATCTGTAGCAGCCGCTCCTGGAAAATGACCGGAATAGTACCATCCGATGCTGGACCGATGTTCATTAGTAGATTACCACCACAACTGAAAACAGGAAGAGTAAAGTCGGAAAATACAACACCAGTGGAATAAGATCATTGAAGCTGAACATTTAATATATAACCAATACTCCCCTTCACAGTTCCCTGCGCCATCTTGAAAGGTAGCCGGGCCTTTGCATCAAAGCGAGACGAACGTTGCTCAGCTTGCAATGATAGAGACCTTTTAACACCTCGCGGGACAATCAGTATTCACGTGTCTCTATCATTGCAAGTTCAATGTTCGTCTCGCTTCGATGTAAAGGCCAGGCTACCTTTCAAGATGAAAGAAAAGAAAAAAAGCATTTTAGCCTGACGTGTAAAATAACTGGTTCTGTAAACATGACTAAATCATATATCATTACCATCATCACTATCAATAATATTTTGGATGTCATCACCTTCATCAGCATTGTCATCATCATCATCATCACTTCATCATCATCATCATCACCACCACCACCATTATCAACATCATCATCATCACTTTATTGTCATCATAATCATCACCATCATCATCATCACCATCACCACCATTATCAACATCATCACCATCATCACTTTATTGTCATCATAATCATCATCATCACCATCATCAACATCATCATCATCATCACTTTATTGTTATCACCATCATCATCATCATCACCACCATTATCATCTCCATCAACATCATCACCATCATCACCATCACCACCATTATCAACATCATCATCATCATTTTATTGTCATCATCATCATCTCCATCATCGATCCATATATCACAAATATCTATCTTCTTGTCACCTTACTGTTGATGCCAGTTCTTTGATAAGCCTTTTCACTGAATAATAGTCATGTAAATGACTATATCGTGTCACACCCCACGAATTGTTCTGAATCGTCATGGCATTCTCCCATTTATGTCCTTGTTGCGTACCTTTAAGAGACAAATTGAATAATATTTTAAAAGTCCCTTTCACAACCTGCGCCATTTTGAAAAATAACTTCAAGCCAATTAATTTGCATCGGAGCAAGACGTACGGCGAGCTTGCAATGATAAAGACATATGATTGATTAGTAGACCTTTTCACAGTTCCCATCGAACAACCTCAGCCTCGATAGCGTGTAATACATTCTTTAGAATTTGACTACAGCCCGTGGATTTTGAAGTGTTTCAATTAGCTTAGATTGTTTGATAATGTGTACCATTCCTTGAATTACCGCGCGAGCTGTAGTCAAATTGGTAAAGAATACATTACTCGCTATCGCGGTGATGACACGGTGACGACAGTGGATGATGAAGACGTACAACAGCATCAGGACAACTGGACAAGGACAAGATGAAGAAGATGGTGATAATGATCATAATGATAATTGTAGTGCATGGTGGGGGTGACCGAATGGTGGCGATGATAATGATATTGGTTACGATGATTGCGGTGGTGATGATCATGATGATGTTGATAATGATGATTGTGGTGGTGACGATGATTATGATAATATTAGTGAAAATAATGATTGTGGTGGTGATCATGATGACGATGATAATGATATTGATAATGATGATTGTGGTGATTACAATGATGATGATGATAAAGATAACGATGATGGTCAGTAATTTAATGATGATTCATATCAGTTTACCTGGATTATATCTATCAGCACATACATGTACATCACCATGGTTACAGCTGCACCCTACCCCCCATCGGTCATTTACTACCACCGATGACGCAACAGGACTGCAACACAATCAAGTCCATTGATAAAGCACACAACCGACATGTAAGTAATGATACCTCCCTGTTCTCTTCACGAACTGACACAATAAATGGGAGGTGGGGGAGGGGGGGAGGGGTAGACTTCTACACATTTCCTATAGGTGGTTTGCAACCATTCCCAGGAGAGCGAATTGAACAAAGGGACTAGCTAACAGGCACGCGGTGATGGTTTTCTTTTGTCAAGACCACCAGCATGGCTGCCGTTTAATTTGTTCAATTCACTCTCCTGGGAATGGTTGCAATCCACCTATACGGGTTTGTGACGATGGGCACGTTATGTATTTTTACTCTTTTACATCAATATTTATTAAACATGGTTTAGAATTTTGACAAAAGATAGATATGGTACTGATTTGTTTTAAACTAATTTGAAAGAACTGCGAAATGCAGGCAGGAACTGACAACTAAAATATGCTCAATTTGTATCGTTTTCTGTGATCCTGAATAGTGTAGGATGTTTTTTACACTTGAGTGTCTTAAATATGGTTATAGCAGAGGTCCAAAAAACGGGATCTCTCTCCAAAACCTGATCGAGTACCCACCCCTCCCCTGGTATATACCACACTTCGTTCATTGTATACATTATCTATGTTACCTGTCATTGTAAAGCCAGGCAAGAAACTCTTTGCTGTCCCAGTACTCCTCGGTTGCTTCCCAGTCCCCGTCTGACCAAAGGTAGTTCGGTTTGTATGTGTTAATTAGCTCCTTGAGTTGTGGCATGACAGTTATCTATGTACAACAGATCATAATGATGATGATGATGATGATGATGACCATGATGATGAAGGTGGTGATGGTGATGGTGATGGTGATGAAGATGATCGATGATCGATGATGACCGGCCCATGATGATGATGATGAAGATAGTGGTGGTAATAATGACAGTGATGATAACGGGTTATCATATGAAGATGCATGATGACAATGATGGTAATAATATTTATTTTGATGATGATGATGATGATGATGATCAAAAAGATGATGGTGCATGTTGATGGTGATGGTGATTGTGATAATGATGATGATGAATAAGTGATGGTGATGAAGAAGATAATTTTCACAAAAATGATGATGGCAATGATTCTGATAAAAATAATTATGATAACGATAAGGTTACGATACCCTAGATTACTAATGCTGATCAGTACTGTACCTTAATGAACTCGTTTGTAGAAAAATTGTTAGCCTTGTCCTTTAAGTACAATGGATGGAACCACTCATACAGCGAGAAATACAGTCCAAATGTTATGTTGCTATAGTTACGAAATGCAGCCTCTAGTTCACCTGGTAAAAATGTTTAAATCAAAAGATATAAAGATATGATATGACTGCAATTAGTGTTATGTGCCTGTGCCTGTGCCTGTGCCTGTGCCTGTGCCTGTGCCTGTGCCTGTGCCTGTGCCTGTGCCTGTACCTGTGTTTTTATTTAAATTGTTACGATTAATACGATCACAATTACGACTACGAAAAGCACAATCAAGGTAACGATTAATTAAATAATTACGATTACCTTGCTTTACGATTACGATTGCAATTAAGCTAACGAAAGCGATCATTACCTACAATATCTCTATGTGGGCCTAAAGCAACAGAATTCCAATTACAAGCATAATTTGTATTCCAGTTGACAAAACCGTCATGATGCTTGCTAGTAAAGACAAAATATCTACAAAAAAAATAACATGAAAGTCAGTCAGCGTTACTGAAGATATGGACAACACTTTTAATTTGAAATAGGTGCATGGGCATAATTCCTTTCCGTCTTGAATAACCTATTTATCACCAATAACAACATTTACAGTTGATCAAAAGGTGTAAGGACATAAATCCTTTCGGTCTTGGAAGTAATGTTTACAACATGAGCGGCAGTGTCACAGTGTATCGGCATATACAATCACAAGCCGAAGGCGCGCGATTGTATAGCCGATACAGCACGGACGCGAATGTTGTAAATTAAAAAAACGTCTAGGTTAGCTCCTTCATATTTTACCAAAATTTTCAAGATTAAAGTGAATCCCGCCGAGAAATTATAATACAAGTTA
Organism: Metridium senile; assembly: GCA_949775045.1. Classification (NCBI taxonomy): domain Eukaryota; kingdom Metazoa; phylum Cnidaria; class Anthozoa; order Actiniaria; family Metridiidae; genus Metridium; species Metridium senile. The sequence continues at coordinate 20,910,074 of OX459099.1, forward strand.
AAACTTATGCAAATCAGGAGATACAACACTAGTGTTGTATGTAGGGTCTATCAAGATTTACAACACTCGTCAAAGTCGATCATGGTTTCTTTTGTAAATGGCTTATTAATCATTCATTAGTTTTTTAAGTGATCTGATTACTCATATCTGATTGGCTGGAATGCTTATGAATTATTAATGACTTTTTACAGTAACCTATATATCACCATTGGCAACCTTTACATTTGAAAAGGTGTAATGACATAATTCCTTTCGGATTAAATAGGTATATCTATAATTGAATATTAATTGAATATTAGAAGGACCCCATCTCATTTACTCTTTTTAAATCGATGTATATTTACTTTGCACCGGAGGCAGCCACTAGCTGAGCCCAATCCGAAGCGTTAAAAAACTCCGCTTTGAACTGCGTCCCAAAATCTGCGTACTTAAATCCAGGTGGATAATTTCTATTCATGAATTCGCTCGCGTCGGTAAAATTATCTTTCCAATGTTTCCAAAACCATTCCGAGGAAATTCCAGGAACGGAGTAGACTCCCCAGTGCACAAAAATCCCAAATTTCGCGTCGTCGTACCATCTTGGCAAAGGTCGCGAGTCGAGGGACTTCCAACTGGCTGTGTAACGTTTTGCGCTTGCTTCTCGTGGACTTTTGCTTGGGTTGTTTATGTCTTTAGAGAAAGAAACGACAAAAACTGTATAAACTATTGCCAAGGCTATAAGACAAGCGGATGTAGCCTTCATTTGTTATTGTTGAAGTGGAATCCTTCCGATTTTGGTTTCAAAATCTTCCTCACTTCTCATTCGTTTTTGAGAATTTTTGGCACGCTTATTTGGCGTGTTACATTTGCCGTCTAAGAATAATTTTAGATGTACATCAGTTACTTTTGTACAACCTTTTACAAATGCATAGTTCGGGTGGTTGGTTCTAGTGTATTATCATAGGTACGATAACAGGTTTTGTGTCTCGCCCAATGGACCGAAAAACTAAACTATGTGAACATACCTTTCCTGGGTTTCCTGTGTAGTTTTCTGCCGAGAGAGACGTTGCGCGAGTACGCACGTACGCATTCATAGTAAATTTTTATATTTTTATGTAGTCATCTTTTTTCGCAAAAATTAGAATATCTCTACAATTTGTTTCTCTAAAATATTGAATTTGTTATGAGTCTAAAGAGGGCTAGACCGTTTGGAAGCATTTTCCCACAGAAGAAAAAGCAGAATTTGTCACTTCAAAGCGATAAAACTTGTGGTCTGTGTTGCGAAAATGACTGTCTTTGTGATGATATTGGTGAGTAGATCGCGAATAAATGTTTCTTACTACAATGTGTGTAAGGTTTTTATACATGATGTAGAACAAGATCATTTACTACTGTGTAATAGTTTCTGATTAGTGAATGTAAGTCAATACCACAGATCACAGACCAGTAAAGTTGTTCATAAGATTTGATACTTGAAATTTTAAAATTTAAATTGCAACAATGGAATTGTTTTAATTTGTTTACTGACAACCAAAATAGTTAAAAGAAACAATGTAATATATCTTGCTTCGAGGAAATTTCACCATTATCATCATTGTAATAAAATCCATTAACTTTTCATGATTATGTGACCATCGAAGATCAGACAAAAACATTAAAAAAATGTTTTTTAACTGCCGTCAATCAAAATATCAAAGGTGCTGACAGATTGTTTTTGATAGATGGTAATGTGAACCACTTTTTTTATTTATTTACCATTTTAGTAAGAACAGTCCCACTCTTCAAGGCTTATATGCTCTGGTTTGAGACCTGACTGCTGTGCCGGGAGACAATCTCCTGCTCTTTTCGAAGAGCACAACAGGATCTTTTATGTCCACCTTATAGGAAGTTAGAGAGAAGGCAGATGGGACCTCAGGCTTTATGTCCTTATCCAAAAAGACGAGGCACATAGAGAGTAAATTGACATAAATTCGATCCCCTGACCACTAGACCATCACGCCTCTTTATGCTGGCATTTGATCTTGGTGGCCGCATAATTATAAAAGTCACTGTAAAATATTATCAATATTTTTATCATTGTAGATCTTGTGGATATTGCCAATGACACGAAAGCTGCATTGCTGTATATCAAGAGCCTGTACTCTACTAAAGACTTACAGGATAGAGTGCCACACATCATCTTGAAACATCAACTGTACAGTATTGTGAAAGATAAAACTATCGTAGATAGACAGTTGGTAAGAGATACGCAGTATGATGATGATCATTCATCGTCATCATCATCAATAGTACCATCACTGTCATCATCATCATTAGTCATCACCATTTCTGTCATCATTATTCATTATCACCATTGTCATATTTTACCATCACTGTCATCATCATCATCATTGTTGTCATCATCATCATTGTCATCGTTTTCAATAATACCATCACTGTCATCATCATCATCATTGTTGTCATCATTATCATTGTCATCATCATTCATTATCACCATTGTCATATCATCTTTTACCATCACTGTCATCATCATCATCATTGTTGTCATCATCTTTGACCATCACTGTCATCATCATCACCATTGTCATCATCATCATTGCTATTATAATCATTTACCATTTGACATCATCATCATTATTCATCATCACCATGATTTGTGCTCACATGCATCATTTAGTTCTTTTGCAAGTTCATAACATGCTATTTTTTCTTCTAGAATGATCTATGGGAGCAAAATGAAGTCCGGTTGTTTAAGCTTATATCTGGATCAGATGAGTTTGCAGTGGTATTGACTAACGATTACGAGACACATGTCAGGTCAAAAATGGATCAAAATAGCTCTATAATAACAGGTAACTCGTTTCAACTTTGGTTGAACTATGACCTTGGACAACCTTTTTCAAATGGGTGTATACATGCCCATAATTCCTTGCTGTCTTTGATTGAAATATGACCTTGGACAACCTTTTTGAAATAGGTGTATACTACCCATAATGCCTTGCAGTCTTTGATTGAAATATGACCTTGGACAACCTTTTTGAAATTTATGTATGCCTATAATTCCTTGCTGTCTTTAATTAAACTATGACCTTGGACAACCTTTTTCAAATGGGTGTATACATGCCCATAATTCCTTGCTGTCTTTAATTGAACTATGACCTTGGACAACCTTTTTGAAATTTATGTATGCCCATAATTCCTTGCTGTCTTTAACTGAAATATGACCTTGGACAACCTTTTTGAAATGGGTGTATGCATGCCCATAATTCCTTGCTGTCTTTTATTGAACTATGACCAAGGGCGCCAAAACGAAAAGTTCAGTGCATTGTGAAATGTTTGGACCTAGCCTAATATAAATTATGTTTTACTTATCTCAAATGTTGTCCAGAGAATGTGTAATTGTCCGCTTTAAGCACGATAATGTTCTGTATTCCACCACACCGACAATAATACCAACGGTCGTTTGAACGCTAAGATTGTGTGCCGTTGTACTAGCCGTTCAACGTAGTGCTGTCGCGAATATTCGTTATTCATTAGCCAAACACTAATTGGATTAAAATCGAATTCACCTCTCCATTCACTTAAAGAGAGAGGGGTAGGAAACAACCCGCGGCCCCTTTGTGGACTCGTCTGCTCAACTAATCGGATTATTTTGGCAGTACATAGGGTAATTTGTTTACACAGCGATGACAGATCCTTCTCCGTCGGTTGGGAAATCGGACGCCGAAGCGGGCTTCGTAATACATCGGGTGCTTGAAGATTATTAGCAAAGTTTTAAAATAGCGGTCTTGCACTAGTACTCAGCACAGGCATACTCGTATATGTTCTCTTGTGCCGGTTGCTTTATTCGAGCACCAATCATAGTAACGATGGGTAGTATTTTTGAAAAAGAACAAGTTTATAGTACAATTTGTACGTACTTAAACCGACGATAGACAGTGATGGAGTGTTTTTGAATGACCCGTTAATAGCGATCGGCACAAGAAACATCAAGCAACATTCACAAAATTAAAGGTAATTTGCCGTGTTCAATATAGTCATCGTAATTGTTTTTAAATATTGAGTTTAACGGCTATTGTTGAATTCAAAATATAAACGGCTAAAACACAGATTTTTATACGCAATTATGTCCTTATTTCTTTGATATAGAAGCAGACTTCTCGACGTCCATATCGTACCATATCGCGACGCGATCAATCTTCAAGCACCCGATGTATTACGAAGCCCGCTTCGGCGTCCGATTTCCCAACCGACGGAGAAGGATCTGTCATCGCTGTGTAAACAAATTACCCTATGTACTGCCAAAATAATCCGATTAGTTGAGCAGACGAGTCCACAAAGGGGCCGCGGGTTGTTTCCTACCCCTCTCTCTTTAAGTGAATGGAGAGGCGAATTCGATTTTAATCCAATTAGTGTTTGGCTAATGAATAACGAATATTCGCGACAGCACTACGTTGAACGGCTAGTACAACGGCACACAATCTTAGCGTTCAAACGACCGTTGGTATTATTGTCGGTGTGGTGGAATACAGAACATTATCGTGCTTAAAGCGGACAATTACACATTCTCTGGACAACATTTGAGATAAGTAAAACATAATTTATATTAGGCTAGGTCCAAACATTTCACAATGCACTGAACTTTTCGTTTTGGCGCCCTTGCTATGACATTGGAAATTTATGTATGCCCATAATTCCTTGCTCCTCGCTGTGAAAAGGACTATTATAATGTATTTCCATTTCTCAAAAAGTTACATTAATTTTGCTTTGATGCAAAGCCATGGCTACCTTTCAAAATGGTTCAAGGAACTGTGAAGGGGACAATTATGTTAATTATTTTTGTTTTGACTTTCTTTTCTCAGAACAATTTCTTACAGACATACTACCAAATAACATCGATGTTAGTTTTAGTAAGACGACTTTGATTGACAAGCATAAACTAACAGATGATGATATAACGTACGTTTAACATGTTTACAAATTCCAAGCAAAATGTTATCTCAAAACACATCTAAGGGGCTGTTTATATGAAAGCGAGTTGTCCCTTCTAGCTGGGATAACTCTTTTGTTTTGTATTCCCCGGGGGAATCAAAAGAATAGAGTTATCCCAGCTAGCAGGGACAACTCGCCTTCATATAAACAGCCCCTAAGTTTACTCTGAATTGAGGATTTCCCCATGCAAATATTGTTCTTTTTTGTTGGCAGATGTTTAATCAAAATAGGTATTTTAGCTGTAAGAGATGTCGGCAGTTGGTGGCTTAGTATTCCTGGTGTTGGTGTCTTTATGAAGAACTTTACTAAAGGTAACAGTCCAATTCATGGTTGCACAACATGTCATTGTAGCCTTTATATGGCTGAAGGATAGCTTAGTAGAGCCCATAAAATTAAGTTGTATCATCACCACCTAAACCACCACCACCACCATCAATATTGCCATTGCATATCACGGCCATTATCATCACCACCACCATCATCATCTATATCACCATCTCATATCTCAACCATTATCATCATCACCATCATCATCATCATCTATATCACCATCACATATCATAACCATTATCATCACCACCATCATCATTATCAATATCACCATCGCATATCACAACCATTATCATCACCATCATTATCATCATCTGCAATATCACCATCGCATATCACAACCATTATCATCACCATCATTATCATCATCTGCAATATCACCATCGCATATCACAACCATTATCATCACCATCATCATTATCATCTATATCACCATCGCATATCACAACCATTATCATCACCATCATTATCATCATCTGCAATATCACCATCGCATATCACAACCATTATCATCACCATCATTATCATCATCTGCAATATCACCATCGCATATCACAACCATTATCATCACCACCATCATCATCATCAATATCACAATCGCATATCACAACCATTATCATCATCACCACCATCATCATCATCTGCAATATCACCATCGCATATCACAACCATTATCATCATCACCACCATCATCATCATCAATATCACAATCGCATATCACAACCATTATCATCATCACCACCATCATCATCATCTGCAATATCACCATCGCATATCACAACCATTATCATCATCACCACCATCATCATCATCTGCAATATCACCATCGCATATCACAACCATTATCATCACCACCATCATCATCATCAATATCACCATCGCATATCACAACCATTATCATCATCACCACCATCATCATCATCTGCAATATCACCATCGCATATCACGACCATTATCATCACCACCATCATTATCATCAATGTCACCATCGCATATCACCGACAGTATATTCATCATCATCATCATAACCACTACCACTACCACATCCATCACCATCATCATAGTAATCATAACCATCACTATTATCTATATTTATTATTATGACATGTCACAATTATACATCCATCACCATCATCATAGTAATATAACCATCACTATTATCTATATTTATTATTATGACATGTCACAATTATACATCCATCACCATCATCATAGTAATATAACCATCACTATTATCTATATTTATTATTATGACATGTCACAATTATTCATCCATCACCATCATCATCATAGTAATATAACCATCACTATTATCTATATTTATTATTATGACATGTCACAATTATTCATCCATCACCATCATCATCATAGTAATATAACCATCACTATTATCTATATTTATTATGTCACAATTATTCATCCATCACCATCATCATAGTAATATAACCATCACTATTATCTATATTTATTATTATGACATGTCACAATTATTCATCCATCACCATCATCATAGTAATATAACCATCACTATTATCTATATTTATTATTATGACATGTCACAATTATACATCCATCATCACCATCATCATAGTAATATAACCATCACTATTATCTATATTTATTATTATGACATGTCACAATTATACATCCATCATCACCATCATCATAGTAATATAACCATCACTATTATCTATATTTATTATTATGACATGTCACAATTATACATCCATCACCATCATCATAGTAATATAACCATCACTATTATCTATATTTATTATTATGACATGTCACAATTATTCATCCATCACCATCATCATAGTAATATAACCATCACTATTATCTATATTTATTATTATGACATGTCACAATTATACATCCATCACCATCATCATAGTAATATAACCATCACTATTATCTATATTTATTATTATGACATGTCACAATTATACATCCATCACCATCATCATAGTAATCATAACCATCACTATTATCTATATTTATTATTATGACATGTCACAATTATACATCCATCACCATCATCATAGTAATATAACCATCACTATTATCTATATTTATTATTATGACATGTCACAATTATACATCCATCACCATCATCATAGTAATATAACCATCACTATTATCTATATTTATTATTATGACATGTCACAATTATACATCCATCACCATCATCATAGTAATATAACCATCACTATTATCTATATTTATTATTATGACATGTCACAATTATACATCCATCACCATCATCATAGTAATATAACCATCACTATTATCTATATTTATTATTATGACATGTCACAATTATACATCCATCACCATCATCATAGTAATATAACCATCACTATTATCTATATTTATTATTATGACATGTCACAATTATTCATCCATCACCATCATCATCATAGTAATATAACCATCACTATTATCTATATTTATTATTATGACATGTCACAATTATTCATCCATCACCATCATCATCATAGTAATATAACCATCACTATTATCTATATTTATTATGTCACAATTATTCATCCATCACCATCATCATAGTAATATAACCATCACTATTATCTATATTTATTATTATGACATGTCACAATTATTCATCCATCACCATCATCATAGTAATATAACCATCACTATTATCTATATTTATTATTATGACATGTCACAATTATACATCCATCATCACCATCATCATAGTAATATAACCATCACTATTATCTATATTTATTATTATGACATGTCACAATTATACATCCATCATCACCATCATCATAGTAATATAACCATCACTATTATCTATATTTATTATTATGACATGTCACAATTATACATCCATCACCATCATCATAGTAATATAACCATCACTATTATCTATATTTATTATTATGACATGTCACAATTATTCATCCATCACCATCATCATAGTAATATAACCATCACTATTATCTATATTTATTATTATGACATGTCACAATTATACATCCATCACCATCATCATAGTAATATAACCATCACTATTATCTATATTTATTATTATGACATGTCACAATTATACATCCATCACCATCATCATAGTAATATAACCATCACTATTATCTATATTTATTATGTCACAATTGTGATTTCTATTGCAAATTATTTATGTTTTATATATCATCATAGTCATGATTGCATTGTCAGCTATGTTTGTTCAAATCAATGTGTATTTTTTTCAAGGGAGGAAAGCTATTATTAAAATACTAAAAAACAAAAGATACAAAGAAATCTTACTCAAGGTATTATTAATAGTATAATTATGTACTTATTGACTGAGTGGGAGGGCTATACCGGAAAATATTTGGCTCAAGGTTATGCCGTACGGAATGAGGTCTGTACAAATGACCAAGAACCAAATATTTTCCCGTACGGCACAACCTAACTCACTCAATAAGCATTTTATCATACGACCCTTTCATTTTTATTTTGCAAGCGGGTCCATACGCCTTCTTAAGGGAGCTGGACGGCTTTTTACTGCCTGCTCAACAAAATACGTACGGTCCTGATCACGTGACTTGTCTGCATGGTTTTCATTAGAGGCGCACAAGCGGATAAATATGGTCATATGATAATAATTGTTAAGTACTATATACAGTATGAGAAGGCGATCTTTATG